>CBMN010062710.1:1083-15949 GCA_000582825.1 Hordeum pubiflorum
AAAATAACACAACATGTCATCAGCTTCCTCAAAGTTTCTGATTCCCACATCATTGCAGCCCCACGAACAATTCCCCAACGATCTTGCAGTAGTCCGAATGCCCTCTCCACATCCTTCCTAGCTGCTTCCTGCATTGATGCGAAGTGCTTTTGTTTCTTTCCCTGTGGTTCGGATATGGTCTTCACAAATGCAGCCCACTGAGGATAGATGCCATCGGCTAGGTAGTATCCCATGTTATAGTCTCGGCCGTTGACCGTGCAGTTGCACGGCGGTGATTCCCCATTACAAAGCCTCTTGAACACCGGAGATCGTTGAAGCACGTTGAATCCATAAGTCATGTGATGCCACCGCTTCTAGTATGATGGCGGACTCTCTGGTGTGACCTTGATACATTCCTCGCAAACCTTTGGGGCAGTTCTTCCACTGTCAATGCATGCAATCAGTTGATTCCAGCATTCCTGGAAACCATCTGGCCTCTCCAATAGCCAACAACTTCTCCGTGTCTTGTGCATTTGGTTCTCTCAGATACTCTGGTCCAAACACCTCGACCACAGCACGGGCAAACTTGACAATAGTCTCCATGCATGTGCTCTCCCCCATCCTGACCATCTCACTAACGACATCTGCGGCAGTACCAAGTGCAAGCATTCTTAGAGCAGCTGTGCACTTCTGCTTGGCCGAGAAAGAGAGTTAACCACAACAATCCCTTGTGAGCTTGAAGTAGTCTTCGCGTGCCTCCACTCCGTCCACAGCCCGCAATGATAATGGTTTTCGCATGCGAAAACGATGGCGAAATCATGGATCATCCGAGAAAGTTGGGTTCGGAGCAAAGTAGTCCTTCTGAAGTAGCTTTGCTCCGGATACCCTATCCCGATTGATCACTCTTCTTCCTTTGATTGAGCCATTGAAATTGAGAATGTGATCAACTTGCCGGTCCATTTCCTCTTGCATGCTCATAAGCATGATCATGTCCACTTCTTCGTCTGAATCGGACAAATCGAAGAACTGATCTTCAATCATTTGATCAAGCTCCGTCAGTCCATACTCCTTGCCGGACGAAACATCGAAATCCATGGTTTTTTCCTAACATTTTGACAAAAAAATCGGTCAGACAATGTGTTGAACACATCCAGCGCAAGGCGGAACCAGAGAGTTGCCGGATGTACCGCGGCGTCTTCCGGGCCGGCGACGACGTCCCTCGCGGCAAGGAAGGAACAGAAGACTGCTCTGCCGGAGCTGGCGGAGCAGAGGCTAGGAACGGTGGCGGAGCGCGTGCGGCGGCGAAGCTGCGAGACGGACGAAGGAGAGGAGGAATAAGAGAGAAAGAGCAAATGGATCCGGCAGTTCTGTCGGGTGGCTTTGATGCAATTTGCGCGTGTGTCCACGCCGTCAGGCCGACGTGGCAGGCGTGCCCGGACGCGCCCAGACGCCCCATATCCGTCTCATATTTATACTGGATATGAGGGATTCCGGTCAGCCCGGACGTTTAAGGCCTGTTTAAGACGTCTGGTTCGCAATTTATTCAGACGTTTGAAACGGATACGAGGGGTCAGGTTAAGGTTATAGATGCTCTGAGATTGGGAAACGGTAGCAGGCACGCGAGACAGAGCAAGCGCATGCCAACCCCTCTAAACCCGTGACCAAAATCCATGAAACTAGCGCTGATCTGCGAGAGTCTAAACGACGACGAGAGCGGTACGTGGGCCGGCTCGACCTGCCCCTCCGCACTCGGCCCCCCGTGCCTGTCCGTCTGTCAAGCAGTGCGCGCTGCGCACTAGTGCAGTGGTCGCTGGTCAGGTCACCTTGGTCGGCATGCATCGGCTCCCACCAGGATGACCAACTTCTCCAGCGATACAGGCAACACGTACGGTTGTCTTATGCATCACGCGCGGTACTACCTTCCATCCACAGCCAAGTCCAGTCCGGTGACGCGTTAAGTGTAACTGCAATTGATTCCACCCAAGGCATGGCCCGGTTGACTTGGGTGCGCGTCAGCCCTCTTGGCTTCACGTCCGTGGCATTCGAGCCTAGTCCTGTCCTGTCCAGTCCTGACCTGTTGGAGACCTTTCCCTTTTCTACAGAACCACAAAATAATGCTCACCGCTGTTGTAAACCGCGTACTTCATTGCCACCACAACACAACCAACCGCAAATTTTATTTTATCTTATTTTAGCATGGTGTGTATTTGTTTCGAAATTATTTTAGCATGGTGTAAACGTAGGGATTCCGTACAAGTTTTGCATGACAGGGACGTGGCGGAACATGATACGCTTTCCGCAGTATACGTGGGGGGCGTGTCTCCGATTTGGCCTAAGACCTAAGTATACGTTTTTGGGGGGAGCATTCCTAAATCGGAGTATATAATAGGACACATCGACGTATTTCGGATTTTAGTAGCACACATGGACGTATCTGGTGTGGTCAAAGTTTTGCACTTCCGTGAGAATGCGATCGGCGAGATAAGATGGATGAACACACGGTACCGCGTCAATGGCTTATCCTGGCTTAGATCGCTGGTGATGACACGCAGATATGTGAGAGTGACCGTGAAAAATATACTTTGTGCTACCACGGCCGAAAGGGAAAATGGCACGTAGGATTCTTTTGTGTGCGAACGAGAATTAAATTTACAAAAAAAAAAGGTAGGATACGAGATAAAGATAAGAGGAACTTGATCTGAACCCGGAACCAGAGAGCAGATGCTTTGAAATGTGTTTTTCTATTCGTCGCTACTCTCCGTAGTCCAGACTTTTTGAAAAAATAAATGGCTTTTGAGCAAAGCACACTTGTGGATTTTATTTTTTTGACGGGCCCTTGTGGACTGTGCTATTTTTTTTTTCGGCTGATATTTTGTTTAGGGCTCTTTCAGGCTGAGTGTGTTGGGCTCTGATTAGAGGAAGTCTTGCTGCAAGCGAGCTCCATATTAGGCCGGTCCATCGCGCTGCTGAGCACAGGCCACAGGCCATATTCTCGTTTTTTTATGTTTGGTTCTTTTACTTTACTTATATTTCCAGATATTTATATTAGAAAAATACTTTCCATAAACATTTCAGAACATGTTAATGATTCATTTGGTATTTTTTTAACGTGTACAGAAAAAATGTTGACCATGTATTAAAAAATGATGAAATATATTTGATCATGCATTTAAGAATGGTAATCAAGTATTTGATAAAATGTTGAACAAGTATNNNAAAAATGTTAATCAAGCATTTAAATTTTTTTAAATGTGTATAGAAGAAATGTTACCATTTAGTAAAAATGATGAATTATTTTATCATGTATATAAAAATGTTAATCAAGAGTTTGAGAAAAATGATGAGCAACTATTTGGAAAATGGTGAGCAAGCATTTGAAAAATGTTGAGTGTGTATAGAAAAATTATTATCCATGTATTAAAAAATGATAAATGATTGATCATGTATATAAAAATATTAATCAAGCATTTGATGATGAGCAAGTATTTGGAAAATGTTGAGCAAGCATTTGAAAAATGTTGAATGTGTATGGAAAAACTATTATCCATGTATTAAAAAATGATAAATGCTTGATCATGTATATAAAAATGTTAATCAAGCATTTGGAAAAATGGTGGACAAGTATTTGAAAAATGTTGATCAAGCATTCGATTTTTTTAAATGTGTATAGAAAAAAGGATGACCATGTATTAAAAATATAATGAAAAAAATTGACCATTAATATATAAATATGTTAATCAAACATTTGATAAAATGACGAGCAAGTATTTTAAAAATGTTAACTGTGTATAGAAACAATGTTGACCATATATTAAGAAATAATATGTATTTAAAAAATATGGAGTGTGTATTCATAAAAGAATTTAAAACATATATTTAAGAAAAAAAATGATCATGTATTTGAAAAATGAAGAAACAAAGAAACCCAAGTAAAACAAAAAAAACTTTCAAAAAAAGAAAACCGAAGTATGACGAATAAAACTGATGAAAAATAAATAAAATCATAGTATATCAAATAAAAAAGAAAACCGAAGAAAACTAATGAAGAAATAAAGAAAATCCAAGAAAAAAATCGAAGCGAAGAAAACACGATCAAACGAATGGCCCTGGTCCAGTACTGTACCGAGCGGGGGGGGGGGTGCTTCAGTGAGAGCTCCTTCCATGTTGCTTAATGCGAGACATGCTGCGTATATGCTGCTCATGAAAACTAAAAGCTTTCGAGAGAACTGGCTATATGAGGTCCCATGAAATTGAAATGCTGGTGGCAATATGAAATAGCGGAAGAAACTATGGAGTTTGAAAGTGTCGGTCAAATTGCCAAACTTTGCTTGGCGTCAGTGGCGGAGCTTCATGGGGTCCAACCTGGACGGTGCCCCCCCTCCCCCAGCCTAAGGAAAAATCATCTATTACTCGTTAGTTTTTGTGTTGTATGTTCAGTAAAAACAGGCTAAACCTCATAGTTTTGCCCCTCCTTAGCCCATTGCCCGTCTTTAGATTTGGCCCAAGCTCCGCCACTGCTTGGCGTCTAGACGGAAACTCACTTCCAACGGAGGTTGTTCGTCACCACCATTCCATGGCAGATTCGAATATGTGTCCGATTTGTAATTTAGCCAAGGACGCTTGGAGGGATGCATTGGTCCAGTGCCCTATGGCAAAGAGTGTATGGTCTCTTGTTGATGAGGAGCTGGTCGAACACATGATAGCTTGTAATCATACGGGCGCGAAGCTATGGCTTATTGAACTTCAGGAATCAATGTGACAAGAAATTTTTGTGAAGCTAATAGTGACGTTATGGTCAATCTGGTGGGTGTGAAGAAAGGTTGTTCATGAGGATCAATTTTAGTCTCACTGGCTACGTTTTCGTTTATTCAAAGGTACTTGCTTGACGTGCAGATTTTAAATACTGAAACCCCAAGGCAAAGACTAAGTGTGGCTGCTCACAATCCCAACTGGATCACCCCACCAACCGAGAGTGTTAAAGTGCATGTGGATGCTATCGTCGGTAGAACCGGCGACTGGGGGGCAGTGGCAGCGATATGTCGGAATGAATCGGGTGTTTATTTGGGTGCTTTTGCAATATGTTCTCAAGAGATGGTAGACCCGGAAGTACTTGAAGCTTTGGCAGGGTTGGGGGCTTTATCTTTAGCAGCAGATTTGGGTTGCGAGAGAATGGTGGTAGCTACTGATTGCATGGCCACGATCACACATCTAAGGTGTGATTCAACGACAGAGCTATGTAGAGGCCTGAGGGGGGCATGCCCCCCCCAGCCCAAATGGATTTTTTTACTAGGTATTAGTAATATAAGTAATGGGCTCATGGCCTATCACACCATTGCACACACGCACACTTCAAGCTCGGAGCGTAACCTGCTTCCTTCTCTATTCACCCATTCCCTAAACACACTTACCTCCATCCAAGATATCCAATATATCCATGGACTCTGATTATAGAGGACCTTCAGCAGCAACTATCCAAGATATCCATGGAAGAGTGCTTGATCTTGTCTCGGTTGATTTCATCCATGAGAAGCGGGAGTTGAATCTTGAAGCTCATAAATTATCTAAAGCATCAACTACTTTTGCTTTTGACCGCCATGTTTGGCTTTCTGATTTACCAGACATCATTTGCATCTCCGAACTTATCTACTACCCCTATAAAATGAAGAGAGGCGGAGATCCAACTAATCTGCACCGTTCATCTTCTCAGATCCAATGTACCAGATTGTTTCCATGTTTAACATCAAGCCACTAAACATTTTTTTAGCGCTAAACAGAATCAGATTTGGGTAACACCCGATGCGTAAACCCACGTCGTAACACTGTTAACGAAACGGTACTGCAATTAGCGATGTGCGTCCCGACCCACGTCTCCCACTGCGCGCCCCTTTCCCTCCCTAAAAAAACGGAAACAGCCCACTCCGCACGCCGCCCCACTCATTACTCCCACGACTCACCGGCCGTGGCCGCCCCTGCCTCGCGCTGCTCGGCCGCCGCCGCCCCCCGTCTCATCGTCCAATACCGCCGCCGCCCCTCGCCCCCGGCAAGGCATCGCGGCTCACGCACACACGTCCCTCACTCCAACTTCCTGGCTCCAGATCCCATCTCTCCCAAGCAAAATCACCACCACCGGCCATGGCGACGGGCAGTCGAGGACGAACATAAGGTTTGGCGGGCAGGCGGCTGTGGGGCGCGGGCGGCCTGCGGCGGGCGAGTCCCTGTGTGGCGACGAAGAGGGGACACTCCGGCAGGCTACCGCGGCGGCAGAGGCTTAGCGCCTGCTTCTTCTCATGAAGGTACGGACCGGCCCTTCAAACCACCTTGTGAAGGGAGAGCAGGAAGGGTGGGGGCGTGACAACCTCGACGGGAACCTCCGGTGGTGATGGTCTCCGATGAGAGGCGGCGCACGCGCCGACGCGAGCCTACGGGGCGGCGACGGCTTGGAGCTGCGAGACATCCCCTTGCTCTGAGACAGCTTTTGCGGTGGACTGAGAAGTCAACAACCCCACAACGGCCACCAGGGGGGAAGACGGCAAGGGGAAACACGGCCGTGCTCTCTCTGGTCGCCGGCGCGGCCACGAGAGAGGAGAGGGCCAGGGGAAGCAGCGGCCTACGACTCAGGAGGATGCAGCGCCTGGCGGGAGGGGACATGCAACAGGGAAGACAGCGGCCGGATCCGGGTGCGGGTGAGGATTGATTCTGATATGCGTATGTTTCTTTTCTCCAGGTTCTTTTAGGAATCAAGCGACGAGGAAAGCGAACACGCGGAGATGCTCATGGAGAACCAGGTATCATTGGTATCCTTGGCCCTTAGATTATTAATACCATTATCCCGTGGGTGGTGACTAGAAACTGATGGATGATGCTTGGTGTATTCCTGTGTGCTTTCGTGGAAGATGCAGTCTATTTCTTGTGCACTCAGGGTGTGACTTGTTCAGCCAGGATCTATCAATGATTCACTGACCATCCATGCACAAGTGGAAGTGCGGATATATCCTTATGCAAACAGGGGACAGCGTGCTGGGATGTGCCAATCTGCAGGAGTCAAGGCTCCAAGTATGGTCGATGGAGGCTGATGAATGCGGAGCTGTGAAATGGGTAACACGCAGTGTCGTCGACCTCCAGCACTTGTTACCCGCTCCCCCTGGATTTTTGGTCAGCTGCGCCAGTGGAGTTAATGTCTTCTTCATGGGGACAGATCTTGGCACCTTCACAGTTGAGCTTAATTGAGGCGAGTGAACAAGGTATCCAGCGTGAAGTCATTCCCTACACGAGGTTCTACATTCCAGGTACTAGCATCGCCAAACCTGTACAAGCTCATTTATGTTTGCTTTCCCGTGACTTGCGAATCATGTAATAAGAACTAAGTAATATTTTTGTTAGCTACATGAAGTTTAGATGATGGTGCATCCATCAGAACAGATGTGGAGCGCGGGTGACCGCATTGACAGAGTTTGACCACTCTTGCTTTGTATGGTAAGTTTATTAATGGTTGTGGGTGTTTATGCATATTCAGTTCTCGTAAAGGGGCTATCAGTTGTGCCAGATTAATTACCTGGGGAAAGTAACAGTAGTTCACTACATGACAATGTAAGTTAGTTTGAAAATGAAAGCTATAACTGATTATCAACTGAACATGGCCTAGGTCAAATAGATATCAACTTTGTGAGCTTTCATCATCTGTTGGCAGATGACAGGAGCAAATCAATCCTTCCATCTGCCATCTCATTGGATTAATAGGTGGATAAGTTTGTGGCTTTAGTTATTGAATGTCCAGATCCGGCTTGCTTCTCAGCCAGGGCCTACAATTAGAGAAGACATATTCATATTCATATGTAATTCTCATCATCTTAATTCAGACATTGTTATATATATGGACCATGCTTCATGACTGTACTTTTCCCATAAGTGTTTGCATAGTTTGTCATTATTGTTATGCAGAGATAACCTATCATGGTTCTACATTGATGTGTTCTTTCATTTGTTAATTTCTTTTACGTTGATGTTTGGTTGAAAGAATGGTTTCGTGTGGCTTGCACACTTAGACCTACATGAATGTTGAATTTTATTAGCAAATCCATTGAGAACAGTGTTAACTTTTTACATCTTGCTACATGAGCTTGTGTACTGTAGGGGTCTATACCCGGGAACCGAAGAAGGCGACTCAGAAGTTTCTCCCTGCCAATAATCAAGATTCCCAAGTATAGGAGGGCAGAGAGATCATGCTGCCATGGAATTGAGTCATTTTCCAATCCCGTGTTGCGTTCTTATTTCCTGATATACATACCTTTAGGACTTGGGAAGCGATTTCACTTGCATCGCTGATGGTAGTTGATGCTTTTGCTGGTTCACGATGAGCTATTTTCTGTACAGTTGACATTGGCCGTGGAGAGACTGACTATGCATGGCTCAGTTTTATTCAGCTTAGATGAAAATTTGAGTGGACCACCTAAATTCATACTAAACAAACAAAGGTTAAGTAGAGCTCCAAGTTAGTGACACGATGGGATGTCCATCCTGGTCACTGTTAGATTTTGTCATTTGTCATCTAAGAGCTACTATTAGACTTATAATCCCGAACGGCTACCTGTAATTTTTCAATTTGCCTGCAGACATGGAATGGCCCTTATTTGGGCGTAGGACATACCTGTATGTTTTTTGACTGTTAAAGGAGTGGCATGATATTTAAAATGGATAGATTGCAAAATTTTGTTATACCCCCATTGGTCAGGACGTGCACATGGAAGAATGAACACTAAATGATGTCAAATGAACTACATTGATCATGATCTACAGTAATAAAGTGTTATTCTTGCTCCACTAGCTCACGCAAAATTGTCCATCGGTGGGTTCTCTGAATGGTTATGTATGGTTCGTTGCTTTTTACAGCCGCAGGGGGGAGGGCCGGCCACTAAACTACATTGGTTAGGACCGTAATGAGTAGTATGATTCATGACTTATTCTGGTGATAAATACTCCTATGTGATATCGATGCAGCCTGATGGTTTGCTTCTGTAGGAACTAGCAATTTTTTGTTTCTTAGATGCACAATTGCATCTCAGAAGTTTGATGGATTTTGTCATTTGGGCGGCATATTTATGCATGGCTTTCCTACCATGTTTTTATCGACTACTAACTATTTGCTAATCGTTTAGCCAATTTGTTGTGAGTAACTATTTGCAACTGTGAACTGCTATGTACTAGAGGAACAATACGTTACAGGCTGGCATAGCTGCTATGCAGTACTATACTTTGCTGCAAGGTCGTGCTAAACCCGGAGCTGCTGCAAGGTCTCTGTCGTTGCCACGAGCGGTGTTGGGGGGCGCAGCAAGCAGTGATGTGGGGGACCCGCGTTGCTGGGGAGCGGCACAAGAAGGGGTGTTGTGGGAGTCCCGGAGCCAGGGTAGTCGGGCAAATCCAACGGCGCACACGTCCGGATTGTACAGCTCGAGAGGCGGCTGATCGCGGACATCAAGCCAGGCCGACGCTGGTGTCTCCCTATTTCGTTAAGGGTCATGTTGGTTCATGAAATAATCAACAGGTCTTTATCACTTGGGAATTAGGAATTCTATGCACAAATTCTCAAGAGAGTCATTCTATGTTATGATAGACATACTTATGTTTCATATTATAACATGATTTTAGTTGAGACGTGCGTTGCACGTGCATGTTTACTAGTTCTAGCTAAATAAAGTTGCTTGACCTCTCAAAAAAATAAATCTCGCGTGGACTGTTTTTTTTTTTTTACTTTGGTCCGAGGTAGAAGATGGGTCTGGCCCATTTAAACGTTTCTCTGGAGCAGACATTATGGGCCGCGAGCCGTGACGGGCCGCCAATGGGAACCTGCGCTGCGCTTTGCATTACGACGCCAAGAAAGCAAAGACGCCACGCGGCTGCATGCAGCACGACGGGACGCGAACGACGCCACGGCCCCCCACCACAACCGGGAGCGCACGGTTGCCTCCGCCCCCCGCCCTCCCCTCGCCGACAACTCCGCCAACCACCTCCCGCGCGCTGCCGTCGCCAAGGGGCCCCGGCCGGCCGGCGACCCACCGCCGTCGCCGCCTCCTCCTCCTCCGCGCCATCGCCGACGACACCAAGGTGCGCGCGCTGGATCCGGCAGAGCCCGGTTGCATGTAACGCACGGTCCGTACGTCCGTCCGTCTCGCTCGCGCATCATTTCAATTTCCTCCCCCCCAGCCGGCCGGCCACCGTCGCCGTGCGCCGTGCTCGCTTGTTTAGGGCGATCCCCGACCGTTCCCTTGATTAGCCGCCGGCCGGCCGTATCTCTCGACGGCGACGCCATTCGTCATCGCCGTTGCATGGCATGCAGTTTGGGGAATTATTTATCGCAATGTGTCATTTCGCATCTCAAACAATCACATTTGGTATCGATTGATCGAGAATTAAAATGCAATCTGCGAAGAACAGCAGAATTCCTGAGATACATGCTGTCGATTAATCCATCGAACATGCTGAATTGATTGTCGTGCGTGCGTGCGTGCGCCTGCAGTTCTTTCATGGGTAGATGGTCAGGAGATCCAAGAGCACAAGGTAGAGGAGGAGGCAGGGGATGGAATTTTCCGCCCTTCTGACTTCGGCGGGCATAAACATCGCCTTGTGCATTCTCTATCTGTCCCTCTACTCCATCCTCCGCAAGCAGCCGCACAACTTCGGCGTCTACTTCGGCCGCCGGCTCGCCGAGGAGAAGTTCCGGCAGCAGGTGGACTACTTCTCCTTCGAGAGGCTCCTGCCCACCGCCGGCTGGCTCGTCAAGGCCTACTGGTGCACCGAGGACGAGATCCGACGCGTCGCCGGCCTCGACTCCGTCGTCTTCCTACGCCTCTTCATCTTCAGGTCAAATTCCATCTCCCTCCGATTAGTGATTAATCAACCACCATCTTCCTTACTTACATGCATGATGCTTGCTTGTTGTGGGCTGAACTGGATGCAGCATACGCATCTTCTCCATCACTACCCTCATTTGTGTCTTTGGAGTGCTCCCTGTGAATTACCATGGCCAAGAAATGGCCCACACGCGGGTCCCAGCGGAGTCGCTCAATGTTTTCACCATTGCAAATCTCAAGGAAGGATCAAGAATGTAAGCTGCCTGCATCTTTATTTGTATATCTATCTCGTTTAATTACTGGATACAAATAATCCGACCGACACACGCGGCCTTTGTTTTTTGGTGCAGGCTTTGGGTGCATTGTACTGCTTTATATGTTATAACAATCTCAGCTTGTATTCTTCTTTACCAAGTAAGACCTGTCCACAATGCTGTTCATGCTTGTTACCAAAAGATTCTTACCTTGCCCAAAAAGTTCAAAGCAACCATATGCTGCAGCTGATTATACATCTTTATGTTGCAGGAGTACAGGTATATCTCAAGAAAGAGATTAGCACACATCACTGGATCAACACCCAATCCGGGTCATTTCGCTGTGCTTGTTCGCTCGATTCCAAAGTCACACAACGAGCTTCTTGATGACACCATCAGGAATTTCTTTGTTAACTATCATGGATCTAGTTACCTGTCACATCAAATGATCTATCGAAAAGGAAAGTTGCAGAATTTTGTGGTAAGAATTCAGTCCATTCCAGCAATGATATGTCTGCTTTTCAGATATGATTAGTTGGAACTCAAATTATCTACCTATTCTCTATGAAATTTATTCTTCTGAAACTAGTCTATGGTTTTGATGTTTCTACATTTCAAAATGATCGAATTTCTATGTTGCATGTTCACACTTTTGAGTTAGTTTGATTCAATTTTGCCGCACTTTTACCCTTGTCGTTCAAATTCAGCTTGACACCAAAGAGGCCTATATGTACATATATGGATATCTGGTACTGACTACTTGGATCATTTCCTCAAACTCTGTTTTTGCAGGATAGTGCTGAGAGAGCTTACAGGAAATTTGTAAGAGTAAAACTTTCTGTATTTGACCAGAACATGCGGTCTAGCTTGAATAGATGTGGTCTCTGCGGAGTACGAGCTTCCTCGTTTCAGCTTTACCGGAATAAGTTTGTCGATGCCAAGAAGTCAGACCTCACTGATCCTGAAGTAGTCGAAGCTCAAAAGGTCATCGTTGTCACTTGATCTTGTTAAAACTACTTATTACTACATGTTTTGAGTTTTGACCAGCACATTGCATGATCTCATTCTTTTTTGTCTGAAGCAGTAGCATGTTGTCAAACTACGATTTCTATGCATTCTCTCCTCATAAATAAACGTAGTCCTACTGCCGAACAGGACTGCCCCGGTGCCATAGTCTTCTTCAAGACTCGGTACGCAGCAATTGTGGCTTCCCAAGTTCTTCAGTCTTCGAACCCTATGCTATGGGTGACAAACCTGGCACCGGAGCCGCGCGACGTCTACTGGTCGAACCTCTGGATACCCTACAGGCAGATCTGGCTCCGGAAAATAGCGACGCTCGCGGCTAGTGTCTTCTTCATGTTTGTCTTCATCGTACCCGTCGCGTTTGTTCAAAGCATGATGCAGCTGGAACAGCTCAAGCAAATGTTCCCGAACCTGAGAGGCGCACTGAAGACGTAAGTAGAATCTCAATCAATAATCATATATAGAGAGTTCACTTTGTTAACAGGTTTGCATGCAGCTGACGACTGAGCTCGTTGCATCATGCTTCATGCCCTGGACCTGAAAGAAAGAATCCCTTGTTTGCGCAGGTCATTCTGCGTGAGGGTCGTAACGGGATACCTCCCTAGCGTGGTTCTGCTGCTGTCCCTGTACACCGTCCCTCCCCTGATGATGCGCTTCTCGGCGATCGAGGGGTCGATTTCTCGCAGCGGCAGGAAGACGAGCGCGTGCACCAAGATCCTCATCTTCAACATCTGGAATGTCTTCTTTGTGAACGTGCTATCAGGGTCTGTGCTCAACCAGCTAAATGTGCTCACTAGACCCAAGGACATGCCGTCTATGCTAGCTGAGCTCGTGCCAAAGCAGGTAGGTTGGTTTCTGGCTAGTGTAGAATCTCTGCTGTTGCTGCCCGGGTAATAAAAAGATACTCCCTCCGATCCAAAATAAGTGTCGCAATTTTGAAATTAGGTAGTTCAAATATCAAAACTGCGACACTTATTTTGGATCAGAGGGAGTACCAAGGATTAACTAACTGATGGGTTTGTTAATTGTGTGCTTTCTTTGGATGGGCATGGCAGGCAACGTTTTTCATGACCTACGTCCTCACATCAGGCTGGTTCAGTCTATGCTCGGAGATATTGCAGGTGTACAACCTGGTGTACAACTTCTTCAGGAAATTCATATGTTGTTACCAGGACGAGCCGGAATACGTCTACTCTTTCCCCTACCACACCGAAGTCCCCAAGGTCCTCATGTTCAACGTGCTCGGCTTCACGTTCTCGATCATGGCGCCTCTCATTCTGCCCTTCTTGCTCGTCTACTTTTGCCTCGGCTACTTGGTGTACCGCAACCAGGTATACATATGTCAACTTGATCATCAGTGTGTTGATTCGTTGGGAGGAGGATCTTCCGTTCATCCATCGAACGAACGAACGATTTTGTTCTAATGCCTGCTTGCAGATTCTGAACGTTTACTACCCCAAGTACGAGATGGGAGGGAAGCTGTGGCCGATCATGCACAACACCATGGTGTTCTCCCTGGTGCTCACGCAGATCATCGCGCTGGGCGTGTTCACCATCAAGAAGTCGCCGGTGGCCACGGGGTTCACCATCCTCCTCCTCATCGGCACCGTCCTCTTCAACGAGTACTGCCGGCAGCGCTTCGCCCGCATCTTCAACTCCTACTCTGCCCAGGTCTCATCATCATACATTACATACATTCATTCATACTTCATTTCCTCTTTGGAAACAAAATAAACTGTAAATGTTTGGCGTGTGTTTGTGCAGGACTTCATCGAGCTGGACAGAGACGACGAGCAGTCCGGGAGGATGCGGGAGATCCACGAGCACCTGCTGGACGCGTACTGCCAGTCGCCCCCGGGCAGCGCCGACGAGGTCCCGATCGAGATGATCCTCGAGGACCCGGCGCAGGAGGCGTCCAACTCGAGCCAGGAGCTCTGCGACACGGTGCAGGAGGTGGCGGACTCCATCATCCAGGAGCACATCGAGGAGCGGCACGAGAGTTCCACCGGACGTCACTGATGTTGTGCTGTTTTGACTCTCTTTTTCTGTGCCTTGGCTACCGATCTGTGTTGTGGCTTACGGTCGATGAATCGACCTAATTATACGTGTTAGGGTGGGTTAGCCCAAGTAGATGACGACGATCGATGATGATTAAGATGCTGCATGGAGCTAACTGACTGGTTTGTTCGATCCTATGTAAGTATGTTGTAGGTAATGGGTTGTTTCGGTTTCCAAGGGAGCTAACTGTGCGCAGATTAGGAATTGATGGCTTACGATTTCACCTTCTTATCTATATCTATTATATTACCTACTAATAAAGCAAGGTGATATTCTTGGTTTCGTCCCGCATCTGATCCTACGTTAATTGTATTATCATACAGAGGTGGTACTAATTACCCATAGTACAGATGAAAAACAATTTGCGTACAAATTCGAACCCACAACCTCTAATAATTTTTCTTCCGTCGTAGCCAACTAAGCAAGAGAAAGCTTGCGGTTAGAAAGAAGGGTGAACATATCTATATCCATACGCGAACTGACTCCATCAGGGTATCGGTCCCCGTCATGTGACTGGGCCTCAGCCCATCAATGCTGGCTGGCCTAAAGTAGTTCCAACCTAGGGTGCAATCGCAAAGGCTGAGTCCAAATGATTTGATTATTATTAAGTAGTCCCACCTTGCTTTCTTCTACTTCATCTCATCAATTTATATACATTTATGATTTGAAGTCAATAAGCCTCCTCAAGAATCAACGGGATAAGATGGA
>CBMN010062775.1:0-12068 GCA_000582825.1 Hordeum pubiflorum
GAGATTCCAATTTTTTGATAGTTTTAGTCCACTTTTAAAAAAGTGATAGTTCTGTGGGACGGAAGACTCACTTGTGATAGTTTTTTTGTCAAACACTCTGCAGGCAGGCAGGCAGCGTAGCACAGTGACCAGACCAGACCGGAGTAGGAGTAGGCGTAGGTCAGTCCAGTCCAAAAGGCCTCTGATGGCTGACCGGAGAGAGCCAGCCGGCCAGCCAGGGGGCGACGTGACTGGACTGCCCGGACGGGACTTCACGGAGACAGACACCGGGATCAATGCGTGTATACCAGTAGTGGTACATTTGATCGATCGATCCATCGATCGGCACCGATTCGATGGGTCCAAACTCCGGCGGCCCCATCCGCTGCATGATCGTTCGCTCGTTGTTGCCCCACAGACGTGGCATTCCGATGGCCAGAACCCGAGCTGTTTACTTGGAGAAAAAAGGTAGAAGAAAAATGCATCCAGGAGTCTCCATTAATTAAGCCGTTTTGTACTGCGGGTGCAACCTAAGAGCAACCCAATAGCTCCCCTGTCCGTAAAAAAAACTATCACGTAGGAGCACGAGAAGTTGAGGCAAAAATAGCCCTCCAACACCTCCTGTAAACCTAGATTTTTTTTACGTGGTAAGAGAGGGGAGAAACAAGGCTTGATCACGCGAGGCGCGGGGAGGGTGACGCAAGCAAGTATGCATGTTTAAACCCCACATGATAGCGATAACAATCCTATGTCATCTTCTTTGGAGAGTTTATTTTCTTGGATGTAGTGTTTGATTACAAATGTTCTGAACCCCGTCCTAGTGTTGAAGGGCACTTTATATAGAGTGCGCTCTGAGAACGACGTTTGGCCCTCGGTCTCCATAGAGGCCTTTTTTTGAAAACAAATCAAAATTCGAACTTTTTGGTTTCAAAAAAATCTGAAAAAAATTGTGCAAGTAAACAAGGATGTTATGTGTATGTGTGTAAAATTTCGGGATGAAAAACGTTGAAATGTGATCTGTACAAAAAAGATAAATTCATGGCCTGGGAGGATGAATAGTATCATGTGTTAAAAGGCCTTAGATTTGTCTTTTTTACACAGCCCTTATTTCATGTATATCTGTGTTTTTTTTTCAGAATTTTTTGAAACGTGGAAAATATGAAATTTTATGAAATTCAAAATTTTCAAAACCGAGCTCCATGGAGCTCGGCCTCCAAAGACAATATCCGGTGCGCTCTACACATCTTCTACGTTACAAGGGAATTAAGATAGCTATTATTCATGTGCACTACAAAAAGTCACAGACGAACTCGAGTACTTGCAACGCCAGGCTTCAATGATGGTTGTAACGTTTCAGTTAATGCACCTGTCTGTTGCGCTTCTCCCATCCGAGTGGAGTTTTGTCCAAGTGCATTCGTTCCTTATCATCCGAGTGGATCTCCGTCAGGATGGCCACCGAGTGAATAAACCTCTAGCATTCTTGTTGGTGTTTCGGCATATTTAAGATGGACTTAGTCCCCCATGGGCCTCCACGAGGTTTGGATCGTCGTTTGTCTACCTGATGGGAGATGACCTCGCCACTCCCGTTAAATGCCCTCAAGGGAGATGACATCGCCGCTCCCGTTAAATGCCATCAACTCCTCTCGCGTTTATAGAAAAGATGACCTTCCCGTATAATTTTGATAGGCTGGCTGAAACCGCCTGAACTTTCACGCCACCACCAGCACCGCCTACCACCACTACGGTGAGTTCCGCCGGCATGCCGACACACGTCATCACACATCATTGGCTTGTGGGGTAGGCTATTAGCCAGGCTTTTTTAATGGAAAATATAGAGAGATATTTACGATGACCGAGAAAAATAGCCGTCAGACAACTTCCCTATCCTACTAATCAAATGGCATCCTTTTCTATGTTAGAAATGAGATACTACATGGCATTCCACTTTTTATGATTTTCTATTCCTACAATAATATTGTTATGTTTTGAACCAAAGCAGGCCTAGTCCTTTATAAAAAAAAAAATATGCTCGGCTCGATATGATATGACCTACTAGGTGAGGTCAAGCTCGAAACAAAACGGAAATAAGTTTCGCGCGGCAGCCAAAGGTTGTACTACTAGCACAGTACATCACATCGGGAAGCCATTCTCTTACTTTCAGGCGCACACCCCATAGCCATAGGCCACATCCTTGCTGTGCCGTGCCCCGCTCCTCTGCCATCGGCAATAGCCACCACCACACCACCACTGAGCAGAGCCATGAGCCAAGAGCGCTTTTCCAGTCTTCCTCTCGGAGCAAAACCAAACCTCCCACCTGCCACTCCTTTCTCCGCTGCGCTCGCAAGGAAGGAAGGAAGGAATCACACCGCACCGCGCCTTGCTTCGTCTCTGATCTGCTCGGCAGCTACCTACGTCTAGCTAGCACGCCACACAGACAGACAGCTTGTTTTGCTCTGCTTGCTTCCTCGCGTCTCTCTCTGCGCCTCTCTCTGCAGCTCTCTTTCTCTCTGTCCGTGTGTGTGTGTGTGTGAGCAGTGCTGCACCTGCCCGCGATCTCGGTTCAGCAGCGGCAGTTTGCACATTTTGGCTCTTGTGTGTGTGTTGGACTGCCGCTGCATGCAGCTGGAAAGGAAGAAGGAGCTTTCAATTTTGACAGGACAATTCGTGTTGGGGGCTAGCCGTGGCGTGTCCGTGTGGCCAAACTTGCATGAGTGACAGGAGGAGAAACAACAACGAAAGACTTGTCCCCCCTATACCAGGATGCACCGTCTCTTGCACATTGCATCGCCGACGTCTCCAAGGAACCGCTGCTAAATTCTCTCAGCCAGGTGGAACAACATAGAGCCCCGGTCAGGTAGCACAATTTGTTCCTGGGCATTCTTACACCGAGAAAAATAGCCGTCAGACAACTTCCCATTCCTGCATTACATGATCAACGCGGCAAACCGGCAAACTCGTTGGGAACTTTCACAAAAACTAATTAAGTAGCTACTAGTATTAGGGACTGATTAGTAGTCCTCTACGTACCATCTTGGAACAAGAACTGGACAACAACCAAGGACGCCGAGTTCCTCAAGATCTCATCATCCCCGGGTCAACATCAACCATCAAGACAAAAGGATCGACCGAGAAAGTCAAGCAAGATCCACCAAGAACACCCCAAAAGATGGCTATACTAGTAGAAGAAGTCTGGAACTGTATCGTGCATTTTCATGGGCTCAGTATCAAGCGCCCGCACTTGCACCTCCAGCCCAACGGCTTGTAGTTGGAGTGGTCGTCGTAGGAGGAAGGCATCGCCCTCCCGTCACCACCGCCGGCTACAGCAGCCCGGCTGCCATGGCGCCCAAGCTCCTTCTTCTTCCTCTTCTGCAGCTCCTGTGGAGAAATGGGCACCTGCACGGCCTCGCAGTGGCCGCAGGACCTGCACCTCCCCGCGCAGCTCGGCGGCCTCGACCCTATCACGCCCCTGATCCCGGCACTGCTCTTGTCCTGCAGACAGAGGTCGAGGAGGCAGGAACAGGATCAGAACTCAGGTCGTGAGTGTGAACTGCGGCGTGGTGACCACGGGCACTGACTGACGTACGTACCTCGGCGAAGGCGGCGGCGCTGGCGTGGAAGGCGGCGCGGGTGGAAGCGAGGAGGAGGGCCAGCAGGAGCAGGAAAAGGTGGCCCATCTGATGATGGACGGAAGATCGGAAGCGAAAAGGCTAGCGGCGGCGGAGGGCGGAGGCGAGGGGGGTGGTGATGATGGTGGAGGAAAGGCAAAAGTTGGCGACCGGGTGATGGTCTCCGGCTGGCTGGCTGGTGGTGGCGATGCTGCGCGTGCGGGCGTTTTATCCGCTCGTGTAGATTCGATGGCGCAGGAAGAGGACGGGCAGGTGATATACAAAACAGCCGGAGTCTGCTTTTGGCGGATTGCTAGCTTCCGGCGTACAGTGCACAGTGCATGAATGAATGCGTGTCCAATGAATCTACGGGTCTGGGTGTGGGTGTGCTCTGATCAGTGCTACGGCCATCTTTGCAACAGGTTATGATAGGATTTCTCGGGAAAAAGGAAAGATTATGATGGGATTATATGTGCAAAATGGATGATTCCGAGAACACATGAATTTGCAAAATGGAAAAGTTTATTGAGGCCATTCGGAAATGCCAAGGGGTTTGTGGTGAAAGATTTTTTTAAAAGAAAAGAGGTCACCGCCTGGCGTTAAATTAATGACATCATGAGAAACAGGAAAACGACAGAGATATAGAGTACATGTTTCTGACATATCGGCTTACAAGATAACAAGCGATCAGACAAACTAACAACAAGCGATCAAACAAACTAAAATTAAGCAGGAAACACAACTTGATGGTCGAGGTCCTCAGTCACCAAGGCAAAAATCCAATGAAGCGAGGGAGGGAGATAACTATGAAGCCAACACAACGCGGAAGAGAGCTCGCACAGTCGTCTGTCACATGTGGATGAAACTGGACGCACTTTCTTGCATCTTTGCTGCCGAAGAGGACCCACTTGCCCTCTCGTCGTGGCTCGAAGGACGCCGCACCATCGCCGACAGAATCGCTCACCCCAAAGCTCAAAAGGAAATAGATGGCACAATCGCCTAGGGGTAGAAACCAAGCACGACGAATCATCCAAGAAGTTCACCGCAATATCAACATCACCCCCGCCCACGGAGAACCACGTTGGGTTGACATAAGAGACTTGGATGAACCGATGGCTGGAGAAGAGGCGCCGCTTACGTGCTCGTCGGGGTTGATTCACGCGGGAGGGAAAGCTCGAACGGGAGGGGAATGGTCTCGGGAGTTTGGGCGGTGAGGTGAGACTGACTATATAGGACGACCAAATCAACGGAAGGTGACCCCAATTTCTCTCGCCGCTTGTTAGGTGATTCGCGTGAGCTCGCGCCATCTTCGTGGACGCAGAAGGTTCCGCGTTTCCCTTCCCTGCATCGACCGAGCCTAGTTGAGGGGAAACTACCGAATCGGACGTTCCTAGCGGCCTGACTGAGGGGTACTTTAATTTCCATGCTATGCATGCCAAACAATGAATGCAAACAACCAAATTCCATAGTGTGCGGACCTGGTTGGGTTCTATGCGAGCAACTAAACGTGTCCCAATTGTTCGTTCCTGTCATGCAGATACTCTTCAATAATTTTTTCTTGACCTTGAGTTGACATGGGAAACGTTTTTTTTGCCCGTCACTCAAACTATTTAGAGAGCAACTAACAGAAAATTGCTTGGAAATTTGATTTGGACCAACCACTTTTTTTCAATCGAATGTCCTTTGTAGTGAAGAGTATCATAAGTTAGTACCATCTATCTTTTTTTTATAACAGGTATCATGCATATGACATATTAGTGCATGCTACTATCTCTGTAGTGTGTAGTATCGTAGATCAGTATCTTAGATGACTTTATTTATACTCATGCAAGACATACAATAATGTAATTTTTATTATGATACTGTATTATGGTATGATACTCAATATTTTTTTCTTTATTTAACTCTATGTCACATTATCAAAATTATCTAGTTGGCATGCGTTATACTAGATATGATACTATCAACACGAGCAACGTTAATTTAGGCGCTATTTCTTAGTTTATGCGAGCTAATCCCCGCAAAAGCATCTCCCTTATAGCAAGATAGAAGCTCCTCTCGCGTCAAACGTAATGCGAGTGGGCCGGCCCATTAGCTTAGGACTCGATCATTATAGGTATTTTTCCTTTTTTCTTTTTTCATCGGTTTTCTTTGTTTTCTTGTTTCTTCGTCATAACTTCAATATTTTTTGCCTTTCACCTTCTTTTTTCCTGGGTTTTTGCATATTTTTTTCTATGATTTTCTTTGTTTCTTTCTCGTTTCTTCCTTTTTTTTGCACTGTTTTCCTCCGTTTTTTTGTTTCCTTTTTCTCTTCGGTTTTCGTTCATTTCTTTCTTTGTTTTCCCCTTTTTTCAGCACATGTCTACATTTTCCTTACATGTCAAGAATATTGTTTTAATACAACTTTAACATTTTCACATACAAGATTAATATATTTTTTCAGGTAACCTTTTTGACGTGTATTGTTTTCATACATGTTTTTACATTTTTTATATTCTAGTAAACATTTTAAATAAATTTTAAAAATATTTCATATATATGATTAAATTTTTTCAAATATATGTTTTGTTGTCTAGTTATTTTTGTACACATCGTACCTGTTCGTTATACATCCGACACATATGCAACATTTTATATATACATGTTTAACCTTTTAAAGATACATGTTTAACATTTTCTAAAAATATATAATTTTGAATGTCTAGTTTTTCCATACAGATTATACATTTTTTGTGTACACCAGGAGCATCTTTATATACATGTTAACATTTTCCAGTTTGATTATTAACATTTTTGAAAACTTATAGTTTTTTATTTCTATTTTTTCATACACACTCAATACTATTTTTTTACATCAGAAATATTTTTCCTATACACATTTAACATATTTAAAAAAACAAAACCTTTGGTTTCAGCGTTTCAGCCTTCAGGCCCAATGAGCCCGGCCGATGGGAGTACTTAGTAACATAGTGTGGGGTTAGAAATGATGAAATTTCTGTTTATATTACAAATTGAACACCAGTGTTGGTTTCACCATATAAAATATAAAGAACAAAAAAATTACCTAAGAAAGAATGAATTAGTGGCATTGGCATTACGCCCAAACAGTAAAAAATAGAAAAATGAAAAGAAATAATTACAAAATTTGAGCACAATTTACACAGAACTTGCATTTTTTTGAAAAGATGCAAGAATACACATATAATAGTGTTTTTTAACATAAGTATTCTAAGAAGGAATAAATTAGTCACGTTGGTATTACCTTAGAGAAGTAAGGAAATTAAATAAAAACTAAAACAATTCAAAATCATGAAGTTTTCTAACAAAAACGAATTAGTGGTATTGGTATTACCTTAGAGAAGTAAGGAAATTATATAAAAACTAAAACAATTCAAAATCATGAAGTTTTCTAACAAAAACGAATTAGTGGTATTGGTATTGTCCTTACAGAAGAAAGGAAATAAAAGAAAAACTGAAATAAAATTTAAAATAATGATTTTTCTCAGAAAAATGAATTAGTGGAATTTATATTACCCTTTAAGAAGAAATAAAATAAAATAAACAAGCAATGGGAAAGTTTTTAAATAAATTGTGCTTTTTTATAATGTAATCATAAGCACATACTAATGATTTTTTCACAAAAAACGAATTTTCAAAGAAGGAATGAATTAGTTGCATTGGTATTACCCATAAATAAGAAATAAAATGAAGAAATTAAAAGAAAAGAAAAGAAAATGAATGAGGTTTTACATGGGAGAATGAATAAGTGGCACTGGTATTACCCTTTAAAAACAGAGAATTTTTAAAATAAAAAATTAAACACAACTTTGCACTTTTTGTAGTAGGCAAAAATAATCATATAATAGTGGAATTTTCGTAGATACTGTACAATATTAGTGTGTATATATATTTAAACTCACCCTACATCCCAGATACACCAACAATAAAATGTACTAATAAAGAAGAAGGAAAAGCAAAAAACACATGAAAACAAAAGAAAAAACGAATGGAGATAGGGAAGGGTGTATCATCAGACGGGCTAGATACAGCTCGCTCGGTCGCACCGGTAATGGGCTTCAGCCTGTGTAGAACTTGAGTGTCGCAAAGCAGAGGCCAGTGAAAAATTCTTACCCCAAAACAAAAAACACCACACAACTGAAGAAAAAAGGAACCCCTCAAAAAGGAGCACAAATCTTGGAGCAGTAATCAACGGTCAGAAAAATTGAATGACCCAAATTCAATTTCCAGGCAACTTACATGTAGCTAATTGGAACTATTTATTTAGACTGAACCCCACCTTAAAAAAAAAAAAACCCCTCTTAAGTTACAAAAGTAGTGTAGCACCGTCGAGAATATGCATTTCTCTTTCTAATAAAATCTGCCCAGATATTGTTTCAGCAGTAAGGAAAGTAATCTCCAGTCATCCAGGAGTAGCACACAGCCTGCCTGAGCAAGCCAAGTAGCCAACAGGAGTCCGGCTACTACCTTAACGTGCCCATATTTTCGCCGACGGCGACAGAGCAACCGCCGATCCAGCCAGTTCTCATCGTATACCATCGACCGGCGCCCTGAGCATGCAAATCGCCTCCATCTCCTGCTTGCCGTAGCCCTCCCGCTGTCGACCCCGATTGGCTCACGCACAATCTCCTGCACACCACTAGCTCCGGCGTTTGGGTCGTCGCCCTCGCCTTCACTCCAACGCCTTCCGCCATGCTCATCCAGACTCCTCCTACTGGCTCCTACTGGCATCCATCCATCTCCCTAGTGTAGAGAGAGAGAGAGAGAAAGAGAGTAGTGAGAGCCTTATATTGCAGTGCAAGAATTGATTGCGATCATTCAGAATCAGATTATAATGTGTGGTGCTCTCTGATAAATGATAATACAACTCCTAAGCTGAAGCAACCATCCGCTCCAAGGCATGCGGTAAGTGGATTAACCCGTGAGATGATCCAGTGGGAGATCAAGTGATCGTTACGGTTTGCGTATCGCCGCCATGTTCTGTTCCTTTCCCTGCATTTTGATAAACGGCGCGAAAGAAATTCTCGTGTACGTAGCTTGCAATCCCAGGCAGATTTTACTTGTTCGGAATGGTTCGTTGGCCACTCTCTTTCTGGCTCTGCAAGCTCTGAACCTGCGATCGGTGATCGGTATATATAGGCCACCGGTTATCGGCATTAGCCTCAGAGCTCAGGTTAACCAGCCAGATCAAGCGATCGCCAGTAATTCCCAGCCGCCCTCACCTACAGTACTTGGTCGGTCGAGCAACAATGGCGATCAGTGGCAACAACGAGGGCCGTGTTGGCGACGGCGGTGCGGACGACAACATCATCCTGAACCCGGAGTTCGACAGCGGGCTGGACGGGTGGTCCGGCAGCGGGTGCAAGATCGAGCTGCACGACTCGCTCGACGACGGCAAGGTGCTCCCGGCGACCGGCAAGTACTTCGTGGCGGCCACGGGGAGGACCGACACGTGGAACGGCGTCATGCAGGACGTCACGGCGCGGCTGCAGCGCAAGACGGCGTACGAGGTCGCCGCCACCGTGCGGCTCTCCGGGGCCAGCGTCTCGCCGTGCGAGGTCCGCGCCACGCTCGCCGTGCAGACCACCGACGGCAGGCAGCAGTACATCGCCGTCGGCAAGTACGTACGATCCTTTTCACTGCATGCCGGATCACGGTGATCAACATTGCCGGCGCAGCGCCTTTGGTCTCATGCCGGGTTTTTCTTCTTGCCCCGTGCGTTTGGCGCAGGTTGCAGGCGTCGGACAAGGACTGGGCGCAGCTGCAGGGGAAGTTCCTGCTCAACAGCACCGTGGCCAAGGCCACCATCTACATCGAAGGCCCGAAGGCCGGCGTCGACCTGCTGCTCGACTGCCTGGTGGTCAAGCACGCCCAGAAGGCACCGCCGTGCTCGCCGCCGGACTTCCAGGTGAACGCCATTCGGTTAACTCTGAACTTCGTAATAAGCACCGAAGTTCAGTATCCGATCCATCGGATAAGCTTTGACGCTCTAGTTACACAACAATTTTTAATGATCTGAAGGCTCTTATATTTCTTTATAGAGAAAATACATACATACAATCGATAAAATCGAGTCATCGGCTAACTGCCACGTTACTTTTCCACAAGTATGTATTGCCTGCATCGTAGTACTTCCTTAAAATCATGCGTCAAGTCTGCATGCGCGGTATGTACAACACAAAATTGAAAGCGGTGCTTCAGGAAGTGAGCGCGCACCTTAAAGCAACGACAAGATCAGGAAATGTATTTCCCCGGATCTTAAAGCATTGACAGCATGGGTCAACTGGTCAACCATGCATGCCAAGAATCAAAGCCGTGCAAACAGTGGTCAAAGTTTTTCTTTATTTATTACTGTCATGACAGTATAAAAAACATTATATCCAGATTCATAGATCATCTAGCGGCAATTACAAACATTGTAGCAAACCAAAGACGCGCCATCATCGTAGCCTCGTTTTCATTGTAAGCCGCACAATGCTTGTTGTAGTAAACATTAAGTTGTTTTGATCCTGATTTTCTTAACAGAATCTTGAGTACGGTGCCAACATCATCCAAAACAGCAACCTCGACGACGGCCTCAACTGTTGGTTCCCGCTGGGGCCGTGCACGCTTGCCGTCCGCGACGGCTCGCCGCGCGTGCTCCCTCCCATGGCGCAGGAGTCGCTGGCGCTGGACGACGAGCCACTCAACGGCAAGCACATCCACGTCACCAGCCGCACGCAGACGTGGATGGGCCCCGCGCAGATCATCACTGACAAGCTCACGCTCCATGCCACGTACCAGGTCTCGGCATGGGTACGTGTCGCTGGCCAGATGAGCGGCGCGCAGAACATCAACATCGCCGTCGCAGTCGACAGCCAGTGGCTCAACGGCGGGCAGGTCCTGGCGCGCGACGAGCGGTGGTACGAGATCGGTGGCTCGTTCCGCGTGGAGGCCAAGCCGGCGTCACGCGTGATGGTGTACGTCCAGGGCCCTGACGCAGGCCTGGACCTCATGGTCGCCGGCTTCCAGATTTTCCCCGTTGACCGAAAGGCCCGAGCCAAGCACCTCAGGAAGCTCACCGACAAGGTGCGCAAGCGTGACGTGGTGGTGAAGCTGACCGGGGCAGACGGCGCCGTCCTCCAGTCGGCGGAGTGCGTGGAGGTGCGCGTGCGCCAGGTGTCGAACAGCTTCCCGCTGGGCGCGTGCATCATGCGCACCAACATGGACAACGAGGACTTCGTGGATTTCTTCACCAAGCACTTCAACTGGGCCGTGTTCGGGAACGAGCTCAAGTGGTACTGGACGGAGCCGCAGAGGGGGCAGGTCAACTACGCCGACGCCGACGACCTCCTCAAGCTCTGCTCCGACAACGGCATGTGCGTGCGCGGCCACTGCATCTTCTGGGAGGTGGACAACATGGTGCAGCAGTGGGTGAAGACGCTCTCCACCGACGACCTATCCGCCGCCGTCAAGAGCAGGATTGATGGGTTGCTCACCCGGTACAAGGGCAAGTTCCGGCACTACGACGTCAACAACGAGATGCTACATGGCTCCTTCTACCAGGACAAGCTCGGCAAGGACATCCGTGCCACCATGTTCAAGACGGCCAGCGAGCTCGACCCCGACGCGCTGCTCTTCGTCAACGACTACAACGTGGAGGGCATGTGCGACATCCGCGCCACGCCCGAGGCGTACATCGAGCAGATCATTGGGCTGCAGGAGCAAGGCGCGCCAGTGAGCGGTGTTGGGCTGCAGGGCCACGTGAGCAACCCTGTGGGTCCAGTGATCCGCAATGTGCTGGACCGGCTTGCCGTGTTGGGCCTGCCGCTCTGGTTCACAGAGCTAGACGTGTCGGCGGAGAACGAGTACGTGCGTGCCGACGACCTGGAGGTGATGCTACGGGAGGCGTATGCGCACCCGGTGGTGGAGGGCGTCATGCTCTGGGGGTTCTGGGAGCTCTTCATGAGCCGCGACTCGGCGCACCTCGTCAACGCTGAGGGGGACATCAACGAGGCCGGACGCCGGCTGCTGCAGCTAAAGAAGGAGTGGCTCACGCACGCAAACGGCCAGGCCGACGAGAACGGAGAGTTCAAGTTCCGCGGGCATCACGGAACGTACCACGTCGATGTGGTCACGCCCACCGGTTGCAAGATCACGCAAGAGTTCACCGTCGACAAGGACGACTCGCCCATGGTGCTCAACATCAATGTGTGAGCAATGCACGCGCATGTTCCATCGATAACTCGGTATATATGGCGGGGAAGTAAGCCCTAGATACTCTATGAAGCAATGCTTTATAGCATATATGTTAATCTAAGCCCGGATCGATGTCCAAGAAATAAGGGTGTTTGTGGAAAGGGTGTGTCTAGGTCTCAGTCGACTGGAAGTCTCAGTCAAGCAATCTAGTATGCAAGAAGAAAAAAAAACTGAAAAAAATATTGTTTGCACGAATCTCAATGCAAGATCAACGGATTGTAGTATCGA
>CBMN010062902.1:0-11958 GCA_000582825.1 Hordeum pubiflorum
GGACCAAGGCCAGTATAAGAGAGGAGAGGCTCCTACCGTAGAGGAGATCGACCCTGAGTTAGCGAGAACTCACCTTTGTACTCCCTCTCATCCCCGAGCAATCCAGACAAGCAGGAGTAGAGCTTTACACCGCAAGGTGGCCTGAACCTGGGTAAACTGTCATGTCCACTGTTCTTCCTTAGCTCGAACACGTCGGAGTGTTGTCGTAAGGTTGCGAGGTAGAGTAGGGCGAGAGAACCTGCGCACCCCAGAGTTCAAACCTCCTTGGGTCCCCGAAGCCCCGATTCCGACATCTTACTACCTCCGTTCTGGTTTATTAGTCCCTTTTGTCTTCTGTGTCAAATTTTAACCAAAGATTTAACTAACAAAATATGAATGCATGTCACCAAAACTTATATCTTTGAATTCATATTTGTATAAAGTTTTCAAGCTATTTTTGATGACATGCATTAATATTTTGTTAATTAAATTTAAAGTCATAATCTGACACAAAAGATAAAGGGGACCAATAAATCAGGAAGGAGGTAGTAGTAAGTTGGCAATGTGATCCTGGTCTCTAGGTTTGGAGCGGGGTGCTATACCGTGTGCACGTTTTCGAAGAGTAGTAGCTTTCGTTTCCAGAAATAAACGCACTGTACTTACAACGATGAACGAGGGTTGGTCTGCATGGTTTTGATTTCGCAATGGCATGTTCACACGTGTAAGCAACAGCGGGATCGGACACGGCGCCCCGTCTGTGCGGCCGTATGTTAATCTCGATAGAAAAGCTAGTTCAGCTCAGAGCATCAGCCAAGCTAGTAAACGTTGCATGCAAAAGAACGTAGACAATCATACAAGTGCAGGCCCACCGTCCACGTGTACAGAAACACCAGCCAATCAGAACCATGTCAACAACTTTCAAAGCTCTACCATTGCAGAACCTGACGAAACAAAATTGGCCGACTGTTCTGTCTCTCAACTTGATAATTCAACATACGATCCCAGCTCGCATGTGAGCTGGCCACTCGTATGGATGACAAAATTCTGCATAAGCACGGGGGTACACGCTTATCCGTAAACATGGTGTCACTGGCCATGATTACCAAATCTTTCCTCTCTTGCGAGTGACTAGCAATATCACATGCATCTCCAACTAGATCGGTACTAGAGGTTCATGAGTCGTCTGCTGCCAGCCGTGCCAGTGGAGTGACATGTCTTGGGATAGACAGTGCGCTCTGGCTGGTGCTTCATGGACACGGGAACGCGCGTGCAGAGACCGACCCCTTGTATCTTTCGCACCTACCTTCGGGCACGCTTCTTTTTCTTATCTTCTTCCCTGTATCTCTCACGCCTGTCTTCCCTCTGCCGCTTCCTCGTTATCTCATCCGTCTTGGCTTTCTGCACCTCGTGTGCTTTCTTCTGCAGCCCGCGCTTGATTTTCTCCTTCCTCGTCTGCATAAATCAAGCGGATGGATAATAAGCGCCATGCACAACAATGCATCAACCATCAAGTTGGAATATGCTCGTGTGCACATAACACGTGTACCTTTTCATGCTTTAACAGATGCAACTGTTGAAGAGCTCCATGTATCTTCTTCTCGCCAATATTCATAATCTCTGGTATCATGTCTACAGCTGATCCTTTCTTGCCCTTGGGTCTATCCTTCGGCTTTGATTTAAAAGGAAGTAAAGGTTGCAGTTTCCTAGGGACCTCTATGGCGTTGAACTTCCGCACTTTCCGCTCAATACCCTGTCATGATAACATGTCAGAGAGATGGTAAAAAGGATATTAAGAGCAACAAAAGGTTCCTGACAAGAAATTTAGGCTCAAAACCTTGTAAACCGAGTCTTTGTTGTGTGGAATAGGTATGTTGTGCGCCTTCCGCAACTCAGCAGTGGTTCTCATGCCTTGCCACATCTGATCTCGGGGTTGAAGAGAAGTGGTCACAAGATTACAGTAGGTGGGAACTTCAACGTTGACCCATGCTCGCATGAAGACAATGTCACTCATAAGAACTTTGTCCTCAAATGTGCACCTCGCAATGCCTTCCGTAGCTTCCCCTTTTCTCCTTAGCGCATCTCCTGGCTCGATCTTTGCTGCCTGTAACAGAATACTATTTAGTGCCTACATTTGAATATTATAATTACCAGAAAAATGATGAGTTTTTCGGCTTCAGGGTTTTCCATAGTCCAGATTGACCTTGAAGTTTCCTCTCCAACACCAAAAACAAACTGATGTGCTTACACAGAATCCAAATAAGATTCCATTCTACTAATAAACATAGATCAATGGGGGTGCCTACATGGCGCGTGTTTTTTCACTTTCTTTTTTATTTATTAGTTTTCTTAGAGCTACAAATTACACCTAAACTAGCCCACACAGTTCTGAAGTTGCTAACTTACCAAAATCTAAAATGATACTTCCTCCGTCCCATATTAATTGATGCTGAAATGGATGTAGCTAGACGTACTTCGGTACTAGATACATCCATTCCAGCGTAGGCAATACAATATTATAGACTGATTAGCAGTATCCATCCAATTAAGGGTTCACTATTCTTCTTGCCCGGAACTTATTTGAAGCCCATGTTATTAAAACCCAGTTGTTTCTAACGGCAACAGATTCTAACTTGGCTGTTACAATTCAATTCCCTGCCTACAACCTCCTTGGACTAGCCCGTGAACATTCTTCTATTGGCCCATGACAGTCTCTTTGCAGCCCATTATGGATCATTCACATTGGCTGCTCCCTGCAGCAAACAGCGAAGCACAACCTGCACAGCCTGGTGCCCAGTTTATTGGTTCCCACCTTGGCCACGGCAGAAGATTGAAGTTGCGGTACCATCTATGAAAACTAGGTTTGCAACATTTCTTTAGTAGACCACTGCCTAGTTTCTGAGCAAATGTTCTGGTCAGAAGAAAATGATGATTCTCCAAGAGCCTGAGCAAAGCAAAGCTCAAGCTTTGTCGAGTCCTCAGCAACCCGACCCGAGGTTTTACGAGCCGAGCCTGAGCCTAGGTTTTACGAGCCAAACCCGACTCAACCTTTGGGTTAATCCGGTCATGGTAAAAAAACAAGCTCAAGCCGAGCTTGGTTGTATTCACTCTGGTTCAGCTGGTCGACAGCCGTACATCCAATAATATATGCATTTGAATGCATATTACTAGATTTCTATGAAACGCCTTGTTACTGTCCGTCTTTTTAGGCAACTTACTAGGAGTAGAGTAACTCAAATTATTTGTAATGTACTCCCTCTGTCAACTAATATAAGAGTGTTTAGATCACTAGAGTAGTGATCTAAACGCTCTTATATTAGTGACAGAGGGAGTACTAGAAGATAAGGACGGACAATTACAATTTCGACTTGTCCATTGGCGCTGCCAAATATCCCCCTCACAGATCTCTCCAAAACCATATTTATGGATATGATAGGAACAGATTGAGAGTTTTATAATGTCTGCTCGTAGTTTTCAAGGTTCTGTATAGTTGTCCACTTCCATTGGAGTCCCCGAAAAGCTAAAAGGTTCTAGTTAAGAACTACTAAAACTTGGGAGTTTAGCTATAAACCTAGCCCGTGAGATAGTTGGTCATTTTCAAGATCTTCAATTTGGTTTGATTAAGGAGAGTAAAAAAAAAGTGTATGCAAAAGGTCTGTTTACTACCAGACCACTTGGTGTGCTGTTACATGTCCATGCAAGACCAAAGACAATTCAACGATATAAAAATGTTGAGAAATTGTGGAGGCATAAAATTAGATGATTAGACTCATCAAATCATAAGATGCTATAAATAACTACCATGGATTATTCAAGCAAGCCCTTTCATGTATTACCTTCTTAACTTGTCCTCGGATTCCACTTACTGTCCGAATTGCTGCACCTTCAAACCTAGCAACCTCTAAATCAGATGTGAACATCCCTTTAATTAAGGCAGTTTTTTTAAATATCTTGCATGGTGCGCCTGTGAGCTTGATCTTCTTCATAATTCGGGCAGTATTGTTGAATTCCTGAACCCAACCAGTTGCAGTAATTCTAAATGGTACCTGCGTGAATATGCAAGCATCGTTGCAAAGCATATCAGTAAATAACTAAATATACTAAAATGACGCAAAAACAGAATGAAACTACAAACTATTATCAAGTAGTGCAAAATGAAACTCCGAGATGCATGTTACAGTGACAGACAATTATTGAACATGTCCATCCAATAAAATGATGGTCACTCCTGACTAGCTTTCCGTGGCATTCATAGTGCCTAACTTCTTCAGAGAAATGGCGAGTTCAACTTTTGTCTTAGACGAGAAAGCATGAAACGTAGAGAAAATGAAGTCAGGGACATAAGTCAAGGCCTTGACAACACAACAATAGAAGATTCCATTCGATTTGGTTGTGATTAGATGATTATGATACTAGGCAGTTGTCACTTACTTGTCTGCGGCTATGATAGCCTCTGATTTTGATTACCACTGTCACTTGAGGATATTAAAAACAGGAACATTTGCCAGAAAATAACATGTCCAAATGTCACACTAAGCATATTTTTTCTTATTTGCCACTAACCATCTATGGACTGGTGTGAACACATCAATGAATGTACCTTATTGCTGGAAAGACTCTGGACTGCTAGTACACCGCTTTTTGGTGGAGCCAGTGGCCCCCAAAACATAGCAAAGCAATGCATATGCTCAGGTGTGTACTTGAGCATGCGGTGCCGGCCATTTCGATCCTCTATTGCGTATACAGGCGTTGTTTGGAAACGTCTCCAACCGATAGAGACAACAATTGGGTCTTTTGTCTTCAACACTTTCCTATGCCACCTGTGGCGCTTCAAGCTAACCTGTATCAACAACGAATAGGGTAATATGTGAAATTGTGGGTCGCCACCAGTATAATAAAAATGAACCAATTGATCCCCTGCAATTGCCTGTTAGATGCTACAGCACACATAGTTATAATTCAAAAGTGGATAGTGTTCATTAAACATCATACAAAAAAACTAGGGCCAAATATCCAGTGGAAGAAAAAAGAACAGTTAAACATCACTATTCATGCTGATTTGTTTTTTATGTATCTCCCATATGAATATGATTTTCACCTTACGATTTCACGTATTAATAGAATATCACCCTCCTCAGATACTGCAGTTTTCAAGATTTTCTGAAAACTATTAGCATCCACCAAGTTTTCACTGTAACTTGGTTTCCATCAAATATTTTCTCAACAATTCAATAACTAGGAATGGAGGTGTATTTATCATACAACTAGGTTAACTCTAACATCCAGATTTGACTAATCTGCGGCACTATAATCTACACCGCCAAATAATCAGTCAAGATCTGTTCCACTTTTTCCTTCTGATTGCCGCGATAATATCTACACGTGATGTAAATGTGGAAGGTTGGAAGCTCCATGTAACATTATTTTACAGCTATGTAGAATATTGGTAGTTCCAACATCAAGTAACTGCACCATCACATTTCAACTCCTTAAGCTACTGATCAAGAAAACTGGAAGTAAGTACAAAATGGCTGACCTGCATATATCCAGTGTTCTCCTCACCGAGGCCAATACCCCCAACAAGAATGGGGTGGCAAGGATCAAAATGCTCAACTAACTCATACGGGACACCATGTATCTCTAATCTGACGTAAGTACCAGTCCTAAATCCTTCAACTTCTACTCGTGTATCTTCATCCAGATCATTGAGTTCAGATATATTCATTTGCTTGCGGAGTTCAATTTCCTCCTTCAACTGAAAAGATGAAAAAGCTAGATCAGTCTCCTTTTCTCTTTTCAGGAGCAGAGCTGAAAAGGGCAGAGAATGGCACGGCATACTTTGTCAAAATAGCCCCCTGCGTCAGATTGCTCTCTTTTTGATTTCTTCTTCTCGTTATCAACTTCCTCACCAGAGAGGTCCGATCCATCATATGTAGGTTTCAGTCAAGGAATGGAACAATAAATGAGCAATAATGCATTTCTAATTTCTAATCAAATAAAAAAACAATAAGTTCAAGAAACCGGTCAAAATAAACAGATCATGGAGGTGCTGTTCCAGTCTAAGAGGCAAGCAAAAGAGCGTCAAGAACAAACTGCAAATCAAAAGAGAAATAAAGAAGGATAAAACGATCACGTATTAAGGATATTCTGAATCAAATTTTGCTTTAAGGGCAAGCTTCTTGAGTCTTAGTTCTTCAACTTTTAGTTCGTCTTCTTTGTGAACACCTGGCTTCCCAGCTGCATTTTCAGCAGCCTGGCTCTTGTGTACCTCACCAGTTTCCAGATCTTCAAAATCACCATCGATTTCTTCATCACCCTCTCCATTTTCATCTACCTCACGTCCTCTCAGAGAAGCTTTTGACCAGTCTCCAGTCACAAAACGGTCACGGATGCTTTTGATGAGATCATCGTTAGACCAATCACGTAGCTCCACTTTCGAGAACTTAGAGTAATCCTCGGCATCAATATCATCAAAGCTTGGTAATTCATTCTTTACTTGCTGTGAATCACAAAACAAAGTCATCTATTGATTCACACTAATAACAAAACTAGCAAGATATGTAGAACTCTGTGCACTATAGTAAATTCTTCAGGTAACCCATCACGCAATACAATACAGAAGAGAAAATGCTCACATGGACATATATTAGCAATGCAATAGTGTGTAGCTTTATAAATACTGTGACCAGGAGAACTATAAGAATGATAGCAAAAAACAAATGCAGTTAGGCACTACTTTCTTTGCCCCCAGCATACAGATGGCTGAAGTATAATAAGGAAAAACAGGGGTCTATTGAAGTCCCTTCTCTGTTGACCTATTTCTCATCCAATATGGCTATCAAACCAGAGGTCATGGATAATCTATCCTAGAGACGACAGGATACCTCGTCTACCATTAATTATCATGCATGCAACACACAATTACCTTTTTTTGTCCTTTTGGTACAAAAATTTCTTCATCAGAGCTACCTTCTTCGCCGCTGTCATTGTCTAGTTCTGCTGAAGCTTGCCCATATACAAGTTGCATGAGACTGGCACTCCGTCTGGACAGTGTTCTAGCAAGTAAAGATTTTTTCCACTTTGAAGTGTTTTCAGTTCCATCATCTAAAATAAAAAAGGTTAGAATTAAAATGTCAAAATAGAATATTTTTCAGTGCTTTATCTTTAAGGAAATTGGTTCAGCAAAGAAATTAGCAAAACTAGTATGTATGTGCAAGGATTGTTGGGTGCATGAGGTAAGATATGTGTGTGAAATTGGTTCCTACCTGAATCAAGATCTTCACTACCATCTGATGATAAAGAACCTTCAGATAGGTGGTCATCGTCAGAATCTTCATTACGACTATCATCTTCGTTATCAGAGCCCTGCATTTCAAAAGCAGGTTAAAATATTTTTGCAGACTCAGACTGAAAACCCAGTGCCCTAGAAGCATTAAAAAAAACAAATTCATGCCTACAAAATGCCACTTTATATTGACAGGTGAACTTAGGAAAAGCTAATACCAACCTATGGTCTTATAGGTTGCCTGGGTGGGTTACATTTCACAAATAAATGCATGTTCAACAATTATTTCTTAAACATAAAGCATTTGTGGGAAGTAAAAGGATCATAAACTAAGTACTAAACACAAAACAAGAGAAAGAAAGCTATCCACTGATATGCATTGATACTAAGGGCAAATGGTAAACCTCATCAGCATCAGCATCAGCATCATCGTCGTCTTGAAAATTAGCTGACACAGCTTTTCGCCTCATTCTTCCATTGCAAAATTCCACTTCTTCTCTCAAGTCAACGCCAAGATCACTTGGCTCATCATCCTTGTCACCTTCACTATCACTAGAGCACTCGGAAGAAGAGTGCCCGTTGCTCTCCAGGGTGCCTGCACTACTAAGGTCATTGCCACCTACTTGTGCCAAAATGTTAGCATCTCCCTGGTCATTCTGTCTTGAAGAAATGGCATTGCCTGTCATGTCACTGTCTTCGGATTGAGCAGCAGGCCGTCTGCCGAAGAAATTTATAAAACTCTGATCTAACTTCTCATCAAGGGAGTATTTGGTGTTCTGAAGAGTTTTTACTAGAGCCACACCGACATCATTACCTTTCCCTGTAGCATGGTCAGCATCCCAGCAAACAATTAAGCATAGATATGTGATAAACTATTAGAGACAAATATTATATTAAAGGAAAGTCGCACACGCTTTCAGAAGCTCTGTAATAGTCATATGGCACTATATGGAACAATCGGAAAACCATAAAGATATTACGGGGGCAATTTAGTCAAATAACTGGTCCACCAGCAAAAGTTCCTCTACTCAGATTATTTTTCTGAGGCACAAGCAGCAATTATGTAGCAGCCAGCCTCACTTTGCAATCTATGTCTCAGCAACACTCATAAGCCACAACATTATTTGAATGCAATATCAGGCCAGCGACACAATATCAGCAGTCAATTGAGTTTCTAGTTTGGCATTAAAATATCATTGTTTACCAAGCATGTTTATGCATGGTCATTTCATAAAATAAAATAAAAATATGCTGAACAAGCATACATGAAAAAACTCAAATTGCAGGCAATCACAGTGGAGGGGACCAAATTCAGGTATTTATAGTTTAACATGCTGGTCGTACCTTGTTTCTTAGATGCATTGTTGTCATCGGTGTTTGAGAACTGAACAAGATGATCATTAATGTTGATGTACACCGCATCCTTGTCATACAGGAGATCCCCAAGGCCAGACATTGGGGCATAGAACAGCTTCTCCTTGTCACGTAGTCCTCGCTTCTTTGCAGCCGATGGCAAAGGGCAGGGATCAGCCAAACTTGTTACACCAGACAAGCTGAAATCACCTGCTCCTGTGATATGCACCTGCACAAATTACTGCAGGTGTTAGCATCCAAAAAAGTAGGACAATGAAATCAAACACAGAGAAAAAGGAACAGGAACAACAATGTGTACATGCATCCTTCTAAGTGAGGTGAAGTCCAAATTCCTTCTAACGTGTAAGGACTAAATACTGATGCACCTCTAAATTGTGTGTGGGGTTGATATCTCGCTTTCCTGTGCAGTCATCTTCAGTATTCACAGCAGTCCCATCAAATTTAGTGCATAATAATTGAAGAAAATCTCGCTTTCTAACCCTATTGCAAAGCATTTGGTCCATTTAAAGAGTATTTCCATCTTTACACAAATAAAGAACAACCGAGCCACCATGTAGGCATGCTGAAAGGTACTCCAGCCGTCCCTGTTTACATGGCATCCTCGGTTTTCGTGATTGAACTTTCATCATCATTTTCACCATTAATATATTAATTATATGTTAAAACTTAAAAGTATACCATTTAAAACTACATTTTAATACGAATTGAATGGTACAGTTTTTTTGACATATACCACAAGTTTTATTGGTCAAATTGCTGGTCAAAATTGAATCTCAAAATACATGTGCATCATGTAAATAGGCACGGAGGGAGTAATCAATAATGTACAAGACATGACGAGTAATCTGGCTACCTAATATGTGATTTTTTTTCCGGCTATCACCACTTCATAGAAAACTCACCCACTTAATTCATCACTTTGGTGTTAAAGGAGATTGTGGAGCACAGGGATGCTTGTTTCTACTGTATGTAAATGCACAAAAGTAACTTGCTCATAGCAATATAGCATAAGGCTTAGTAAAAGGTGCGTCGCCTTTGGTTGCAAGTCAGGAGTTCATATCATTAACGAAAGCTTTGTGATTATTCGGCTGCTGCTGAAGTTGAATTAAAATGACCGAGAGATAAACTACACACACTTCTTATTTTGCGCAGTTGTGGTGAAACAGATTGAGCGATGTCTAGTACAGTTAATGAAAATAGTGCTATGCATTCCATCTAGTCAATTTCAAACTGAACAATAATTATCTAGTAGTAATTTCTGTAGGTTCACCCAAATCAAATTCATGCTTACTGAAAAGTAAGATCTTGTTCTTTACCTCCATTTGTGAGCTATTCAACTAAGTCCAAATGTAAACTATATTGATGAATTCATATATTAACTCAATCATGGGAGTAATTAAATGCCTGTTATGAGGTATAATAGCTTTTGCACAAATAAGTTAATCCCTAATTCAAATCAAAGTTCAGCAATGATGAAAGAAAAGGCATATGTTTAAATGTTACCTTGGTCCCTCTTTTCATGTTACATCCACGTAGGTAACCATACAGCGTTATTTTTCTGTCACATTTCCTATTCAGGCGCACACTTTCTGACGGAGTTACATCTTCGAATCTATCTGCTAACAAGTAAGGATGTGCCATTCGCCAACTCAAAGGGATGGGCTTGATAACAGATATAAACCTTGCAAGATTATGGACTTCTCTTTTTGTATATCTGCAGAGAATTGAGCAATTGTAGGAGTACAGAAGTTAAAAATCCAGGTTAATGTACAGCCATGTCATAAAGCTGCAGTATAGAGAAGCCAATGCATAGTGCATAGTACACCTAAATAGTTGATCCCCACTAACTCTAATTCTCTCAATATGCAGCCCTCCACATCACCAAATGTGCCACATCATCATCCACTAAAACTATTATCTAGCACATGCATACCTCAATTTAATTGGTCCAGCATACATGCAAACTATTTGTTCACACACAATTACTTCTGAAAATAATAACTTTGATTTAGGTCATTTCATTCATACAAAATTTATCCAAAGTTAATCTTCAAATTCCGCAGCAATGCACGGAGAGATCCCTAGTATTGCATAGTATTTTGTTATGATATGGCGAACAGTGAGCTCGAATTGGCTTAAACTGAATTACCGTGTCCCATGGATCTTCCAGTTATTTACCTACAAACTAAGAGTCTGAACAATGAAATACCAACTTTACAGAAACTTACTTTCCATGAATGAGACCAGATAAGTAGAATAGTTTCGCTCCCTCCTTTATCTCAGCCCAGAATCGATGCTTAAGGCGCTGCTTAGTTTTCCTGAGTTTCTTTACATCTTTAAATTGATCAAGATGTGTAAGCACTCCCATTACCTTGGGGAATCCATGCACTTGCATGATATTAAGGAACTCAAATGTATCCTGGATGCAAGGGTTCATTTGGGTAGTTTTAGTACAATGCTAACAGAAAAGATTTAACAGATAAACATAGATCAAAACAACAGGTCAGCTCCACCAATTGGTAGGAATTAACAAACTGAGATCTGGAGAATTAACATGTTGAACAACGAGCCATGAAAAAAGGGACCAAATAGTCAGGGACAGGAAATCTAATCACTGTAATAAAGCATTTAGCCTAATGTGTAGTGGGATTTTCTAAAGCATCCTATCTTAGTTTGACCTTGGAGAAAATGCCCATCTTACTTTGTAATTGATCTAGTGACCATTTTACTTTTAGCGTGATAGAATGCCTTTTTGAGTATTTATATAAGATATATAGGCAAACCCCACTAGCAAACATTAACTGTTATTTTCCAGCTCTTAAAGTGAGCCACCTCGTCAAAATTGTTTTAGCTGTTAGATTAGATTTGCTAGCTTGGTTCACTAGCAACCGTCTGATCTGGACATGAGGACCTCCCTACCATGCATGCAGCATGCAATAGTGTATTCTAAGTGGGTTTTAACTCCTACACATTTAAGTGTGACATGTTTAAATTTTTATGTTAATATTATAGTTTATTTGCTGCAAAAAACTTCTCACATATTTGAAATCTTGCTGAATTTATATTCTATGTAATATTTAGAAATCAGGAAAATAGAGCTATGGAGACAAACATTGGAATCGAAAGGTTTTAGACTTAGTAGAACTAAAACCGAGTACATGAAGTGCGGTTTCAGTTGGAATCAAAAGGTTTTAGACTTAGTAGAACTAAAACCGAGTACATGAAGTGCGGTTTCAGTACTACTAGGCATGAGGAGGCGGAGGAGGTTAGCCTTGATGGGCAAGTGGTGCCTCAGAAGGACACCTTTCGATATTTGGGGTCAA
>CBMN010063052.1:1266-17888 GCA_000582825.1 Hordeum pubiflorum
TAACCCCACTAGAGATGAGCTCGCACATATTGTTCAACACGAATGTGGACAGGAAGGGCTGCCACTTCATATTGTTCCCCCTACCATCCTTCTTGGTCGCCATTGCAGCGGCAACAGCGGCAGAAGTGGGAGTTAGCAGAACTGGCTGAAAGACAGATGCACCAGGTGGCACCTCGAACACGTCAGAATCAGGAGGCATTTTCTGATCGAGGAGGGGTTGCGAGTCCTCGACGTAGGAGGCCGCGAACTGGCTGTCCGAGAGGACAATGGCATGACTAAGATCTTGCGTCTGCGTGGTCATGTCCTATAATCGTATCACGCATAGACAGTAAGCATAGCACACATACTACAACAACATCACAACCGAACGATCTATGAAATGAGGAGCATACATGACAACTAGCTATGAATCCATCACCAACAGCTACCACAACATTAGAACTAGCTATGAATCCATTGTGTTTATCACAAAAAGCAACTCTAGCATGCTACAAATCTTACAGAACTAGCTGTGAATCCATAGTGCTCATCCATAGTGTTCATCACTTTCATACTACTCTAGCTACAGTGATCCAGCACAAATAGCGACCATAACATCAAAATCTAGCATCTGCTAACAGATCACATCCTACCACATGCTTGCACATCGAACCCTATGACCACATCCTATCAGATCTAGCTACAACGAACAGTGAGAAAAGAGGTGGTTCAACTCACAGAGGCCATGGTTGCAGCTTGGGTGAACGCGGGAGGGGTCGGAGAAGATGAGGAGGGGAAGCGCCGCCGCCGTTGTCCGCCGACCGGTGAAGGGGCTCCGCTTACCTCGTCGTCGGTGCCGATGCGCATCGGCGGGAAAGATCGAAAGGGGGACAAGGGTGGCAGGGCTTTGGGTGGTGAGAGGAGGGGGGCTAAATAGGGCGACCGAATCGGCGGGAGGTGAGCCGAAATCCTCCCGCCGACTTTTTAGAGACGCGCGCAGGCTCGCGCCATCTCCCTGGTCACATGAGCTCAACGCCGCATTCCCCTCATCTGACTCGCTCGAGCCCGGCTCTGGAGAAACTACCAATTCGGCAGTAACTCATAGGCCTGGGCTGCACTGTTTTAAAACTCGCGTTATGCAAACCTAACAGTGTATGCAGGGTAACCAAACAACCCAATTTCGTTTCGGTGGGACTGTTTGGGCCTTATTCATGCAACCAAACGCGCCCGAAGATATTCTAAGGTCCTGTCTCGGCCTTCTTCAACTCCACGCCGCGCCGCGATCTCCATCCTCACTGAGACCGACCACTCGCCGTCGTCCCCTTCCGAGCAGCAGCAGCAGCGCGCGCGCTCGCTATTCGGCTTTGCCTCCTCGCCGTGCTTTGCAGCTTCTGCTCCGCCCCCGTCTCTACGACGCGCTTTCCCGGAGAGCCTTCCTCGTTGACCTCCTCGCCTGGAGCCGCACCGCTTCTGCCCCGCTGGGCGCGGCGGCTAGCGCTACTGACTCCTGCCGGCCCTGCCGCCACCACTCACCGCCCCCAAACCCCACCTTTCCTCTTCTAAGACGAAACCAAGGGCCGCCACCGCGTCAGTCGATGGGAGATCGTGCCCCGCGGGCCGAGATTAGATAAGGATCTGCACGTCCCCCCGAAGACCTAGGCCAAATTGCAGCCATGGAGCCGTCAGCTAAGGAAGATCCGCAGCCGAAGCCGCGGCTTATCGTCCGCCTTGGGATATTCCTCGCTTCTCACCACGTCCTCTTCAGGTTCGCTCCCCATCTCCCTATTTAGCACCATGCTTAGTCATTTTCTTTTCTTGTCCCCCTGACAAGTTCTTCGCCATTTTGGCGCCAGCGCGTTGTGCTGTTCCGCGGGCATTATGGCACTCCTCTTCCTCCCATCGCTTGCAAAGAACACATACCTCTCGGAGAATGCTCTTATACCTGGTACGCAATCTTCTTTTTCACTGCCGTTATTTTGATCCCTGTATAATTTTGTAGTTGAGCGATCGGTACCTTAGCAAAATAGAGGGTTGAATATGATATACTGGAGCGGCTTCCCATGGTTATGACTCGATTATGAAGGCAGACCATCCATATCCTCTGCGTCAAGTATTCATCTTATCGTGCTAGTGGCAATTTATAAGTTCATCTGTTCATGTAACGCAAGCAGAAAATGGCCGTTCAAAGATGGAACATAATGTTGATTTGGAACCTTTGCATGTAGGCTCTGCAAATCCATTATTCTCCAGCGAGGATGTCACGGAAGCTAACAAGTTTATCAAAGGAATTGAAGCTGCAGCTGGGGAATCAAGAGGCGGAATGTAGGTTATTCTATCTAAATTTCTTGTTCTATGTGCAACTTCCTCTTCTGACAATAGTGGGTTCATCCTTGTTTTTATTACGCCGAATCTGCATCCTTGTTTGTACAAGTGTACGAATATATTTCAAGCCTGCCATTAAAGCGCTTGCCGTGATGAAATCTGTGATAGTTATTCCAACAATATATAGTAGCTTTATTAATAAACATACGCATGGTGTCCATGCAATTCTAAATTCGAAAGAGTAATGCTTGTAAACATACACACAGAATCAATTTTCTCCATATGTTAGTTAAACTGAAGTTAAGGACATGCCAATTTCAGATGGCGATATAATCGCAAGTGGAGGGTGGCATACTGGATTGTCAAGAGTAAATAGTACAACCTCCGTCCGGAATTAACTGTCACTGAAATGAGTGTATCTTAGACGCGTTTCAGTGTGTAGATCCGCTCATTTCAGCGACAGTTAATTCCGGACGGAGGGAGTGGTTCTTACCTGTATCTTCTGTAATATACAGTTTTATTGCAAATGTCACAGGGAAATGCCAAAATTCATAGTGCAACAAATGAAAGATCTGGGTGCAGAAGTGTGTTACCACGAATTCCTCCCTCATAGCAAGCATTTCCATCCTCTGAAGTTCTTCACTTCCATGACAAACGATTTGGCGGTTCGACCTAATGGCACCTATTCCAACTCTGGAACAAATACAATTGGCATTATACGAGCTCCTAGGGGTGATGGAAAGGAAGCTATAGTATTGGTTACTCCTTATAATCCTCAGAGAGTTCAGGCAAATGAAGTATTATCACTCGCACTTGGCTTCTCTGTCTTCTCCCTCCTAAGTCGAGCTGCATGGCTGTCAAAGGATATTGTGTGGTTATCTGCAGACTCGCAATTTGGGGAGTACACCGCAGTCTCTGCATGGTTAAATCAGTACCATAACCCTATGTTTGTGGGTGGCGTTAAACATGAACCTGATGGTATTGCAGAAAAGGATGATTTTACGGATTTCAAACGTGCTGGAACGATGGCCGCTGCTCTCATATTTAAAGTTGGGGAAACTAGGAACTATGGTGATAGAGATAGTGTTACAATGTACGCGGAGGCATCTAATGGCCAAATGCCAAACTTGGACCTTCTGAATGTGGTGCACTATCTAGCTGTTCATAGACAAGGCTTTCGCGTGAACATTGAGACAATTAGTTCGTTGTTGAGTTCTGCATGGCTTAGGGCTATTGCTGAAGTAATTCATACTCTTGGGAGTATATTGAGAAAAATAAATCCTGACTGGAAGCTTGATATTACAGCCCCTGATTATGTGGAGGGGACTGCCAACCTTGCTAGCTCTATTTATAATCAGGTAATTGGATGGTGTATTTTCCATTATATCTTAAACAACCTAGCTTTTCAACTGAACCTAATCACTTGTTGGGTTTTTGCTAAAGCAGGCTCTTGGAGTGCCCACCGGATCTCATGGCGCGTTCCGTGACTATCAAGTTGATGCCGTTTCTTTAGAATTCTCACCAACATTTTATATCAGAAATGAGAATGCCAAATCATCATTTCTTGTAAGGGGTGGAAGGTCAGTTCTTACCGTGTTACTGCAGGCTGCATTGCTATGAAATATTTCAAACGTCTTGTGGTTACTGGCATGTGTTGAATAGCTTAGTAAGAAGAAACATTTAAGGTCAATGTTCCTGATTATCAGAGACAAGATAACTATACACCCTGGAAGTTGTAATAATTAGCTATGGATTTGAAGACTTGATCTTAAGATTTAGCCTGCTGATAACCTTACACTATTATAGTAGGCTTATTTTCTTGCAAAGTTGTACTTTCATTTTTCAGCAAAAGATGTCTACTCTACATTTTATGAAGCACATGATTAAAATGGCGACGTACTGCTTTTGGTTCAGGTTACTTGAAGGGGTGGTACGTTCTGTGAATAACCTGCTTGAGAAGTTCCATCAATCATTTTTCCTATATTTCCTCACAGCTCCGAGCAAGTTTATTTCAGTTGGTGTCTATATGATTCCTTTTGCACTGCTTGTGGTACCCCTCCCAATAGTTGCTGCTGCTCTTGCTGATGGCGGTAAAACTAAGGGAAAATCAATCAATGGCAGTAAAACGAAGAGCAGTGCTGATAATCTGCAAACTGAGGGTGGATCATGGAAATGGCTTCAAGCTGCAAGAGTCCTGCTTGTTATCCAAATTTGGGCAGTGATTGTTTCACTACTACCGTACTACATCAGTCAAATTCCCGATGGTACACCAATACAAAGTTCAGTAATCTGGGTGGTGCTTGCCATTTTGACGTTGATCGTCCTGTATGCCATGTTTGGTTCACCATACTCTTCTGGTGTTGAATGGAAACTTCTGAAGGCCACGATGATCACTTCCATCTCAATAGGCCTGGGGCTTATGTCAATAATAAATTTTGCTACTGCTCAGCTTGGGGCGTTGATTGTGATCCCAATGTGCCTGTTTTCTCGGCCGCTGAAAGCACAGCTTGGTATGAGTTTCCTTCCACGGACAGTATTGTGTGCTTCAAATATACTTCTCGCCATCTTTGGTTTCCCTCCAGCTGCATTGTTGATTATGAAAGGGCTGTCCAAGGGCTCCTGGACAGTAGACCTTGGAGATTTCTGGGCGTCAATGGAGTTCTTGTGGGAATGGAGTAGCGCCACGTATCTGTATCTGTTTCTTGTCCATCTTCCCTGCTGGCTTTTATGCATCCATGTCTTGCTGCATCCATGCCGCCAAGCAGGATCAAAGGTTAAGCGGGAGTAGATTGTTTGATCTGGGGAATTGTTTGGAAGTCTAGAACAGTGTAACAGATGTGTCAATTTCTACGTTCTTCGGTTTGCTAACCTTTTATTTTATTTCAAGAATTGCTTAATTTCTGAGATGGAAAGGATCTGCGGGTGACAGCAAGTTGGAGAAAATTGATGTCTTACAGTGTCACCTTTGCAAAACATTGCTGTTCGTAAGGATGCTGGATTGTTGTGGACGCATTACAAGTAGTCCAGAGATTTTTATTTTTTTTGAGGGATAGTAGTCCAGAGATATGTGCAAAAGCGCAAATGGCGCACCACCAGTGGGCTGTGCCTACGGTGACTTTACCATCGTTGTTATGCAAATACAAAATCGCACATTTGTCTGTCGCACAAAACTAACGGAGAGAAGTTATTGAACTATTTTGTTTTCGGGGTCTGAACTATCTGGCCTCATTTGAACCATGAAACTGTTTATAGTGAACAGTGAATTCTTACTGAGCGTAAACCTTATCCTGGTTTTAAAAAGTGACTTTGTACTTTATGATTTTCAAATTTAAAGGAAAAAGTCATTGGTGTAGATAATACCGTTGAAATGATAACCCGCAAAACAAATGACGTGAGAATTTGTCCTTTTTTTTTGCTGGAGCAGCAAGGATTATGTACTTTGGAAATTGTTTCAGATTTATTTTTTTGGGTCCCTTCAGAGAAATAACCACTCCTCCAAACCTCTGGGTTTGGAATTTTTTTTTGTGTGTGTGTGTGAAAGAATCATGAACATGCATGACTATTTGTCATATATTGTCACACTATTTTGTAACACTTGTCTTACTTGAGGTGCTCAAATAGTTAGTCACACTTTAGCTTGCCTTAGGGAATCTTGTTATACTTCTTGTATCTATGACATGTGGGGCTTATTGCTGATAAAAAAAATCTTGCCATAGTTGTGGCAAGAACCAACACATACCTAACTTGCCTAAGTTGAGATGTGACAAAGTGTGACGGTAGACTGAACACCCACACAATCGAGAATTTATTTATTCGCAACTTTGTTCTTTCGAGTTGGAAAGACAACGACTTTCGAGTATAAAGAAGCCGTTCAGGTTATTTTTACCCTGGTTTGTATCAGAGTTTATCCTAGTTTGTATCAGAGCTGACCACTGATAATAGAAAAAATAAAACATTTGGTTTGTTTTAATTCATTCTCAATCTTGTTTTCCTGGGTTATTTTTACCCTGATTTGTATCAGAGTTTATCCTGATTTGTATCAGAGCTGACCGCTGACAATAGGAAAAATGAAACATTTGATTTGTTTTAATTCATTCTCAATCTTGTTTCTCCTTGCGCTCCCCGAGGGAAATAAAGGGGAAATCATTGATTCATTTGGAGTTTTGTCAAGATCTCACTGGCCTTCTCTGCTTTGTATTCTTGGTTGTTGCCTCTTTCCACATCGATTGCTATAGGAGTTCCATCCTCAATGTATGCTCAAAGAACTTGATCACGGCCCTTCACCCCAAGGCTAGAAACACGTTTATACTCCCTTTCCTTCCCAACGTCATATCTTTCTTCAACAAGGAAAGATCACTCTCTATCTACTCCCTTTACTTCGATCAAACAGCAGGCAGCTTTCGTCCCACGCCGCTGAGCCCCTAAGCATCAAACTCTATCACCGTTATGTACAGAATATTACTTTCTCCAGGTTGACACTAGTGAAAGGAGATTTGGCCGAATAAACTAAGACCACTGAGTAATATTGACCAGCAAAGCATAATATGCAATGTAACCCGAAGAAGGAAATTTAACTCCGACGCACCATCTGGCTACATATAATGTAAGCTCATAAAAGGTTACAACGACCATCAAGGTCATTAGGTATCAACAGAAAAGTAGAGCAGCGATTTTAGCGTCGCGCTCCTTCCAAAGCACTAGAATCACATCCAGAATTCTATATCAGGCCTTGGCGCTGCAGGTCAGTGTAGGTCTTTTTGTTGTAGATGTTTCCATCCTTGTCTTCATACTCTTCTTCCAAGTCTGGCCGCCACTTGTTCAGCCCTTGCTTTGATTGTATTCTCTCCCAGAGTGCCTTCGCCTCCTGGCGACACAAATCAGAGATGTCAAAGCAACTTCGTGACAAAACAAATTACCAAACAGAAACAACACATGACACAGCACATGCTCAATAAGATTCAGATCAACTTATGGATCAAATTCAATGCCATTTTCTCCCTTTCCCTCATTTATCTCCCTTCTTTCAGCAATTATGGGCTAACACTCAACAATAATTTACTACCTCTTAGTCCAAGACATTAATACAATGGAAACCATGGTCTCCCTCAACTAATATCTCGGTTCATGACTTCTATCCATGTGATTAACCATAGTATGCCTTAAATTATTTAAACATGGGGGGTGCTTCATAAACCATAAGCATGGTAGAGAATAAAACTGTTGTTTCATGCATATCCCTGAGGGCAGTTAAACTCAACTTCAAATTACTGTTTAATCCAACATTATGAAGTTTGCAAAAACCTGAAGCAAGCAAAAGGGATGACTACCGGTTTCAAAGAAACCAAGTTACAGGCACTTGCTCACAATGTACATTACCCTGAGCCCGAGAAGAATATTTTGCAAACATTATCCTAAAGACAGTACTGCAAGCAAGAGATCGCACAAACAAGACAACTAAAAAATGTCAGGTGTACCTCAATGGATGTAATTTCATTGAAGTTCTTAGTATTAGGAATGCCAAGGCATCGCATCCCATGCTGATGGCGCCACTCTTTGAAATGGCGCTCATATGCCCTTCGCCCCCAGTAACTGTGGTTACCGCATATTTCACACTTGAATTCCTGAGAAGAAATAGTTCAAACATGAGCAGTCTAGTACCAAATTTGATGCTGATGTCTGGGCATATAATAGCAATGATGCCATTGATGTTCAAGTCGAGTCTAATATTTGACACAGGTAAAACACAAATAACAGATGAAGCTATGTGCAAGCTATCAAACATTAAAATTTAACATTCATTTTTGGAAACATGCCATTCTGTAGCTCAAAACATCGTATTGATAATAGTATTAAAGAAAGATAAAATCATAAAAATGTGAACCTTTATTTGTTTGTCGACAGTTCCTCAAATTACAGAACATATATAATTAGTTGACACCCAGCAAAGCTGATCCAAGATGAATTTGTTGATATAAATAATATGGGCACGTTTGGTTGGCTACCAGCCTACCAGACATTGCCACATCTAACAGTGTCAAGCTGTTGCAAGCCACAAAAATTGTGGCTAACAAATTGATGGCCGCCTCTGAAGTAATGTTTGGCTAGAAATGTGCCACTGAAATGTGGGGTTACAAGACTAAGAAAGTATGGCATGACAAGAGTTAGGCAATGAAGCCAAACTAGCCAAGCTAGGTTAACGAACATGTGGCATGTCGTGGTATCCAACCATACTTGTCCTATACCAGTTGCCATTGCCCATCAGTTAATTAACTGGCATTCACAAACATTAAGTGACGATCGATACATTCATGTAGGAAGAACATGTGATAAAATGACAAGGAAATATTCAACAAAACAGTAAGATGAGCCATTGATGTAGACTGAAGGCAAAAAAAATAAGGATAAATGATAACTAATTAAGCTGTCAGTGATAAGATAAGGCCAGTTACCTGACCAAGACCGTGAAGCTTATAGAGCCAATAAGGGATAGGTTTCCCGTCCCAACCCATTGGTAACTTGAGGGGGTTGTAGATTTGTTGGTCTTCATCATCACTTTCACTATCAGCTTGTACTTCTTCCTATAAGAAGTCACAGAAGATAGAAATTCAGAGAACAGAACAGTACTTTACTAAACAGAAGAAAATGTAAGTACGTCGAAGTGAAGGGAGAAACTAAGTACCTCTTCCCGCTCTGCTTCCATTTCTTCATAGGTCAAAGTCAGCTTCTTCTCCGCATTTTCCTTTGTTCTTACAATCACCTGCACACGAAAAACAAAATAAACATAAAATTATAAGAACATGTCATGAACAATGCTGATGACTGGTAGTCCTACCAAGATAAAAGGAAACTTCGTAAACTATACCATAAAAAGTAGATCGTGCTAGAATTCCATACACATGGAAACACTGGTTCAAAATCTAGCTGTAGGATTAGTCATGGTACAGTAGGAGCTTTTGGTTCACCAATGATCACTTTTGTAGGGAACCCATCCCATCATCTGTGTTCAAGACCTCAGTTGGCTGGTTGAGGTTCCTATTCATACAGACAGTTTTTTTTTAGTGATTTGCCCCAAACTAGGTTAGTCTTTACCTTCCAAATAGATTTTATCAAGAAAAGAATTTGACAAGTTTCTTGAGAATAGGATTTGAAGGGCGGGCCTGGCGCAGTGGTAGAGTCCCCCACTTGTGGCTGGAGGTCCTGGGTTCGAACAGGCCTCCTTGCAGAATTATTATGCAAGGGTAAGACTGTCTAGAAATTCCGTTCCCCAGACCCCACCTTGTGTGGGAGCTTTCAGCACTGCGTACGCCCTTGAGAATAGGATATAATGGTCCCAGTACTTCTATTCATGACCATCCTATACTCCTACCATATGCACAAATAAACCAAAAGATGGTTCATTATATGGTGGGCGCATCCGCAGGCCATTCCTCAAACTGTGATTACCTTACTAACCTACCCAGTACCCATGCTGAAATGGTAATTGACTGCACATGTTACTGCACAACACATAAAAGAAATAAGGAAGAGCTGACCTCATCGAGAATCTCACATAAGCGCTTCATCTTCACTTCAATCAAAGCAATTTCCTTCTTCAAATCATCACCTTTGGCAAAATGCTTACGATCCAGTTGTTCCAAGGGTGTATGCTGCAAAAGTATGTGCATGGTGATAAATTTAGAAGAACTGATAAATAGCCATAAAAACAATAAGATTAGCAGCCTTTGGTAGTCACCTTCAGCAAGAAAAGTCGCTCAGCACGCTGTTGAACAGTGCCGCCACCCTTCAATCCCCGAGCAGTTAAAGCCTGGAAAAAATGTTATTGAATAAGGCCGTTTCAAGGATGAAGTATAATAGAACCTGAACTGTGTTACAAGATCAAACCTCCTTCAACTTTTCCGGTCCAAGCTCTACAAGCTCTTCAACAGTACTGTAGTAATCAAGGTCTACTGCAGCCTCTTGCAACACAGATTCTTTCTCTGTGCCCTTATTTTCCCATCCAGGAACTTCGCCATTGGTCCACTGTTCTTCAAACTCACTTTCCAACTGCACAAGCATAGATACTAATTGCTTGTTAGTTGTCACTTATCATGGAAGTGCGCACCTATATGTGGACGATAGTGATTCTTTCTAGCTCTATGTTAAACATGTATTCTCAACCCCACCACCAGCAATGTTAAAATTAATCATAGCAGCGATAGATAATGAGTGAGATCTACCTAAAAGTATATAACAAGTCTCAAGTGATACACTATGTCATCACATAAGCAGGTGTGAGCACAGACCACAGAAGAGAGACAGTATAGTAGAATGTACAAGAGGATTGACCTTTGTAAAAATCTTCTCAATATCTTGCAATGGTTCTGTGCGATACAGAAATGACGTCAGATATTCCAAAATATGCTCCAAATATTCTTTGAATGGCCTGACAAATTGAAGAAAATGGATGATAAATCATCTTTACAGAAATATATGAACTTACAAAATATATAGTTAACCAAACAAATGTTAGACATGCTAAGAGCAAATTTTAATTAATCCCATATACTTGAATACAGATCTTACTCCGACCCCACCACTCTAGTAATTACCTGTTATGTTTAACGAGCATGGTATTCTTAGGTAACACGATATTGTTAGTTTAATGAACAGATTGCAGAGGAAAAGAGCGAGTTCAAGGACAACGGAAGACATTATTTTATTGGTAACTTGAGATTCATGTACAACCTATAGCTCCTTGTATATTGGAAATTCCAGCACCATGCAAAGGGAAGGGGAATCCTAACATGACTAATCCTGACCTGATAAAAACCTATCAACCTGGTATCCAGCGCATCAAGATGAAGTGGCGTGGCAATGCCATCAGGAGTGGCATCCAGTAAGGAGGTAATAGGCTTGGCTGGAGCTTGAGGTAAAAGGGTGATCCCGTCCAGTGTGGGAAACATCATTGGCGCAAGTTAATTTGGAGGAGTTTTTGATGGAAAGAGGCAGTGGGTGAGACTGTGAGGGAAGCAGAGCAGCCTCTTTCCTGTGTGCACAGAGAGCAGTGTCCAATGGGACTAGTTGCGTTCTACTACCTCTGTTCATAAATATAAGACGTTTTAGAGACTTGTATCAAGTCTCTTGTATCAAGTCTCTAAAACGTCTTATATTGATGAACAGAGGGAGTAGTTTTTTGTTTGATGTACTGGTTGCTGTTATAGTTCTGCTCCATAGGCCCAACAGTATCAGTTTATTTCCCATGTGGGCCCAAGGCAGGGGCAGTGGCTACTGACTACTGCTTCATGCCTTCATTACTTACCTACTTCTCAGAGTGTCGACACTAACCGTACCACTTGTAAGGGTGCTAATTGCTTAACCTCATCTGTCGTTTGTTATAAAGTAGCCATGTTGTTCCAGAATTCAAACTAACTATACTGTAAATCTCTCTACCGAAATAATTTGTTGGTTACCCGTGAATTGTAATTTTCTGTTACCTATTGTGCTAGCACTGCCCCCCTGCCCGTGGAGCACTCTTCATCCCCCGAGCCCTTGCCGGGCACAGGTACGCCCTACAATCAAGAAGCTCTGAACCCCACAGAGGAGCACCAGGGCAAATGAACCAGACTACTCTTGCTTCTCCATTGCGTTTACCACTTCCAGTTCATGTTTAGACCTGGGAGTTGCCACCAAGAGGTGGCTCAAGTGGTATGCACCTGGATATTGGGTGAACAGGGCTAATGTTACTTCGTGTCATGAGCTTTTCATCGTGGGGACTGGTATTCAACACGGTTGTTACTGCATGCTACAGATTTTCGGATTTCCATTTCCTTGGTTTATCGCATCCGTTATGTGATTATTTTGTTGCTACGATACCGAATACCAATCAAACTGGATTGGCTGGGAAGGTATGCCTTTGGGGGATTCATTTGGTCAGGAATTGGCCATCCTAATTCTAACCAACACAAGAAGAAATAAAGGGGAAAATATCTAAGACGGATGTAGAACTGAATTTTTAGATAAGCTCTTGCCAGGAGATATGTTCTTGGTCTTAGAGAAAATGCTGATAACATACCTTGTAGCTTTTAGATTATGTGCAATTTTTTCAGTCTGAGCAAAGGTGCCAACGTATGCCGAGTATTCCATTAGTGATCCAAACTTTGAATTTATGAACTCGTTGTAGAGCTCATGCAAGTCCAAGTACCGGCCAAATGCTTCCTATCAAAACACAGAGCAAGAACATTAGCAAACTTAAAAGTGACTGCGATCAGAACAGCATATAAATATAAGCAACACCAATGGGATGAACGTTCAATGTGGATTAGAACTACACGATAATGCACATAGTAACAATAAATGAGCAGTGATTGGTTCTCAAGTTATCATGCTCCATCTAGTATCTTGTCATTAACCTAAATCTTACCATGCATAGCACCGTGATCCTACAAGAGGAATCAAACAACCCTGCAGAAATTAAAATACACATATCACAATAGAGATACCCTCGAGTTCAAGACTGCTGCAGTAAAAAGGAAAACAAGGGTGCTACTGGACGCTACAATGTTCTTAGCAGACATACTTTATTGATGATTTACCCCAACTTTGGCACTTAATATAATCAGCTAAGTAGTTCTTAGCAGACAGACTTTATTGATGATTTACACTAATTTTGGCAGTTAATATAATCAGCTAAGTACGGCAGCACGAAGCAGTACTAGACAATTTAGATAAAGGCATCCAGATGAGGTTGCCATGACTTTCACTTCTCAAAAAAGGAATATATAAACATAGGTATATATACTACAAAAACTAGCATATCTGCAGATAGTCAAGATAACTGTATGCAAGTAAAGAACTCAAAAGAAAACTGTATGCAAGTAAAGAAAATCAGATCAACCACAACATGGCTTAGGATTAAACAGTGCACAAATCATCTCAAGCAGGATTATTTAAGTGAAAATTATACTGGACAGTACCTCGCCAGTGAATTCAATGGTTGGTTCCTCCTTTAGTAGCTCCTCATAATCATCACTTTCACTGACGAAACGGGCAGAATGATTCCGTCTATGGTAATCACGAATCTGCAAGCACGCAACAAACTGTAAATGAAAGAATAATCACCACTGAAGAAATAGTATAGGTTCAAGTTTTCCAATAACACCCAGTTCTGATCTTCATCACGTGTGACGGCTAGAGGGCCATGGTTGAGATGAAGTGCAGGATAACATAACCGGAAAATTAAGCAGTATGTATGTAGTGTAAATTTTAAGTAAGTTTGTTAGAAAACATGTTCTAATCTTATTATTTGGCTTTTTGATGTCTTTAAGAAAATATAGAAAGTCACTGACTAATTTGGTTTCCAACCATCCAAATTTTGGTCCAGGAGTCCAAGATCAAATTGTTAAAAATAACTACCAACTAAACAAAAATAGCATGGAACGTTTTTGTCAGTGCATGAACTGCGGCATCCACTGCCTGGCTAGCGTTTTGCCACTTTCAACTGTCTAATTACATGGCGTGCTCAAGTGATTATTGTGCAGAGTCAGACGGGCTACAGTAGATTATTTACCTCTTTCAGCCTTTCATAGTACTTGGGGAAGATGTCACTTTGCACCGGCGCGGTAAGATGGGTGGAGATCTCATCCTTCCTAGCACCGTCCTTGTCTTCATAGATTTCCACCTAATTAAGAAAGTCATATTACCAAAAATCTCCTTACAAAGAAAAACAATTCACAGAACAACAAAAACGGGGAAATAGCAGCACGAAAATAAAAGTCTAAAGACAATCCAATGGTTTTATCTACGCTCATGCATATATATCTTATAAACAAATATAAAGCAGAAAAATCAATTTGTCTAGCTCGAGTTCGGGATTCCACAGAATTAGCACGGGCCGACCAAGGCCAAACCACAACAGGTGGAGCTAACAATCCTAGGCATCTCAATTCGAGACATCGCAAGTGACATGGAATATTACCAATCCTAACCAACAGAAAGCAGAGATGCGACACCGCCAAGCTCTGGCCACGGCAGACAAGCACTACACGAAAGCTATAGACACTAAATCAAGCGCGAAACCCTAGAGAGACGGGAGGAGGAGAGGGGGGGGGGTACCAGCTTGTCGGAGGTGGAGACGACGAGATCGAGCATGTGACGGACGCGGTGGGACTGGAAGAGGCGGTCGCGCGCGTTGGCGGGGTCGCGCTGGAGCTCGCGCACCGCCAGGCGCTCTAACCGCTCGAGGTCCTCGTGCGCCGCCCGCGTGGCCTCCAGCACAGACGACGCCATGGCTGCCGCTTCAGCTAGGGCACCCTAGTCCTCTCCTCTACTCTGCTGGTACCCCGTGTGGTACCAACAGAGCCCGGGTCACGCTGCGCGGCAGAGTCTGCGAGCGGAGAGGGGGTCCGGGAGGGGAGAGCGTCGTGGCTAGGGTTTTGAGATTTCGCGGCCGGCGACGGACTTGTCGGGAGGACGAGCGGAGAGGAACGGCTCGGGTTCGTCTATTTCTCCCTCGTAGCGAGAGGAGACGAGCGCTCGCTCGGGCTCTTTTTGCCGTCGTGCTGGGCCGGCCCATCAGTTAACTCCCTGTGTTTCCTGCGTTTCTCTAGAAAAACGAGTTCACCCATTCCTTGGTCCACATTATATCTATTTCAGTTCAACATGGTGCCTCACCTCTTAAAAAAGAAACATAGTGCCTTATATTTGTTGTCACTTAGCCACCTTCCTGATCTCACCAATCATGACCATGATGTCCACCTAATCGTAATGCGTCCGAGCGTGGTCAATGATCTCAACTGCCGCATGACACATTTGTCACCGAACCGTGCCATTGTATGTGAATGTTTAATATTAACCTAGACATATTATCGCCAAGTTGGACGCGACGACATGACACATTATCTAGTACGTCTAAACCTAATATTACCGGGTTGGACACGACGATCTTCCTTGTCGAGATACATCCTACACCTAGTCGATACATCATCCCTCATGCGCCCACTCATTTTTAAATTGTGAATTATTATTTTTAAATTGTATCAACATTGTTTTTAAAAGACATAAAAAATTTAAATCACATGATTTTTTTTAAATAATATGAATATTTTTAAAATTCAGAATACACTTATAAGCATAGGAACACTTTTAGAATTAGATGAACATTTTCAAAAGGTGAATTGTTTTAATATGTGAACACTTTTCTTAAAACTACACACACATTTTGAAATGCATGAATATTTTTTAAAAATTACATAACATTTTTGAAAATCACAAAAAACATGACACATAAAAATTTAGAACATGTGAACACTGTCCGTGAGTAACTAACTACATGTATTAACTGGATTGCAGTTCTTGATATAATGAACGGGAGAGGAGAGCAGTTCTCATGGTTCACTATTCTATTGAGCCCACAATTCTTCCTTTAATTACCTTTGCAAACCTTCATTTTCATGTCACACGCATGATCGATTTACACAATCAATATTCTATCCAGCCCACAATTCTTCCTTTATCCCATGATGATGAAGGTGCATGACCAATTTAAGTTGGTAGGCCCATAATCTCCCATCTCACCCATCCTCGGTCGATTTAATCTGGTCTTTCTTTGTACCCATCTCACCCTGTCCTCAGTTGCACGGACTATAATTTCCCACACCACCCATAATTTGGTCTTTCTGTGTACCACCATAGAAAATAGTTCACCAAAATTGAGAAAAAGTTTGTGCATCTGCAAAAAATTCATAAAATTTCAAATAGTTCACCAATTAGGGAAAAGTTTGCCGAAATTGAAAAATAGGCAAATTTGGAAAATGTTCATATAATTTCTTAAAAAACATTAGAAATGAAAAATAAAGTTCACGGAATTTCAACAAAGATCATAGTTTTTGAAAAACTAAAATTTCAGTTCGTGACTTTGAAAAGTTCATAGTTTCAAAAATAATTCATGAAAATGAAAATAAGGTCACAAAATTTTAGAAATCATATTTGAATGAAAGTTCTTAACAATTGAAAAAAAGATCACAAAGTTTAGAAAAAAATCCTGAACTTGAAAAGAGTCATTAATTTTTAAAAAGTTCATAAATTCAAAAAAGTTCACAAAGTTGAAAGAAGATCGCGATTTTCAAAAAACAATCGCAAAAACTTTAAAAGAAGATTTTTCATGAAAATTATATTGAAAAAGGAAAGAAGAATCAAACAAAAAACCGGGGCGAACAAATAACACAAAAAGGAAAAAAGAAAAACTCAAAAACCAAACAAAAAATCGGGAAGACACTAAAACGCAACCCGGTAAACCAATGAAGCCTATTAGAAGGTTCCAAAACTGGTTTGGGGATGGGGGGGGG
>CBMN010063249.1:0-12213 GCA_000582825.1 Hordeum pubiflorum
TTAGCAACCAAAGCCCCCAATGCATTGGTGCTTAACTTGTTGTAGCTAAGCATACTTCATTTAATGATTTAGCTACTAAAGTTCTTCATGCATTGGTGGTCTTTCTTGAATTTAAGTATTTTGTCTAGGTTCACGCGTTTGGCACCGTTTCTTCCTGGGTCACCACACCCATCTCTCTCCTATTAAATACCTTGTCACATCAGATTTTTTACCTACATGCCATAGCACCTTTACAAGGTGAAGCATTGGGAGGGGCCTAATGCTCTATCTCCTCTTTAATTGCTTTGCCACATCATCTTTTTGCCTATGTGGCATCCTTAGCACCGATGCATTGGAACCAGCCTAAAGTCCACACGAGCCGCCGTCCACCATAAGTTCGCGTCGCCAGTTCATCCTATTGTAGTACTAGATCATTGATGGCGCGCGTTGCTGCGCCCATCCATTTCCACATTGTAATGTTAGGGATTGATACAAATATATGAAGCCAAATACTGTCTTGTTAAATTAGGTTAAGAAACCAATTCATTTCATGGCCAAATACTGTCTTGCTAAATTTCAATTGTACTGCTATAGAGAACTTCCTTTTGAGTTGAAGATATAATAGAACACTAAATCCAAGTTAAGTTATCTATCATTATTATTATTTACTACATTAACAAACATGAATGCATTACTGGTTAGACAATATGCAATGGGCTAGAAATCAAATGCCTACCTCAGTCAGACATTTCTCAAGACCTAGGTCATACCTCTAACACACGAGTCATTTTCCACTACTACGTGATAAAGATGGAAACAATTTTATTAGTGGGAATTTCCAATGTCGAGACTCCGTGTATATGCATGCATGTATATGTGTCTATAGTGATAGATTGCAATATATTTCCACATGATAATGCTGGAGTGAACTTAGCTACTTGCGCAAAGAACTGCAGGTCAATGGTTATAGTGAGGATTTTGTAAATACAAACTACATGTGCATAAATGATATACTTTTGGCAACAGATCTCTATTCTCAGTATATTAATTACACTTAAAACTAAACCTGAACATAGATATGATAATAACTCCCTTGATGGGTGGTTTCTTAGCATCTCAATGAAATGGGAGTACGAAGTGGATCTTCTTGTATTGAAAGCTAGATCACTGGATTGGCTTGGAATTCTGACACCAAAACTGCCAAGCCTTGAAAAATCCTGACCTGAACCCTCAAAACACCCATGCAAAGTTTCCCATTATTTCCAAGCTAGCATTGTATAGGAACAACATTTAGAACAAAACATGTTATAATCTAATTACTGAAACTTTAACATGCCATTATGGCCATTGAGACATGACCAAACTTTCTGAGACACAAGAAAAACATTGTTTATTTTGCAAATAATTTTCAATGAAAAGAAAACGTAACACATCTGTTCTTGATGTCCCTGAAGCACAAACCCATAAATGAGATGAATTAGTGAAATATTGACACTGGTTATACATTTTCTTCGAGTAATATCAAGAAACACTCAAGAGGCAATAAAAAAATAGAACGTATATTTTATGTGTACATAATTCATGATGTGCAACACGTGTGAATAAGTGAAGGAGTAAGCTAAAAAAACTGAATGTGAGGGGCCTACAAAAGAGCAAGTCACCCACAAGTTAGCATGAACAAATGGAGTTTCTAACATAGAGATAAAATAAATCAGATGAAAAGAAATAGAGAGCTAAGCATACCTAAAAATTAAAAAGACAAGTAAATATGGCACTAAAATTGAAAGCCTTCACCTTAGTCTATAGAATTTATAGAAAGAGATTATAGGAAAAAGATGAATCAGTTTATCTATTGATAGTAGCAAATAGTGCCATTCCATAATTCCTAAGAAGAATACCAAAAATATATCCTCTTATATATAATAATCACTTAAACAAAAATATCCTCCTCTTACATAGCTCAAGATATATGGACCTGTCCAGTGTAGTAATTGGACATAATATGTTTCATGTAAAGAACACACATATTGGATTAAAGAACTCACAGTCAGCAATTTAAATTTAAATTTAAAATACTCATATAACAAATCCCCTTTGTAACATATTTTCTAACATTGATCAACATTCAACAAAAAGTAAGGGCGGTAGAAATCAGTAAAAAAAAAGCAAAGTTCACTCGATAATAGCAAGTACTGCCATACCATAATACCTAAGAAGAATACCAAAAACATATCCTCTTATATATAATAATCACTTAAACGAAAATATCGGCCTCTTACATAGCTCAAGATATATAGACCTGTCCAGTGTAGTAATTGGACATAATATGTTTCATGTAAAGAACACACATATTGGATTAAAGAACTCATAGTCAGCAATTTAAATTTGAAGTAGTCATATAACAAATCCCCTTTGCTGTAACATACTTTCTAACATAGATGAACATTCAACAAAAAGTAAGGACGGTAGAAAGCAGTAAAAAAAGCAAAGTTCACTCATGGGCAGCCATGCCCATGCATAGATTAACATGGATAATTTTGAGTAAAAGGGCACTGGCGGCGGCCACTTCCTGATTGTTGTGGAATACTACTCGGCATGTAGAAAGTAGACAAATCTGAAAATTAGAACATCCAAGATAAAGAGAAGGAAGTGATATTTGCATAGCCATGGGGATGGAGGTCCGGACCCTTTTCCCTTGCCAAGACGTCCGCTGCAGCAAAGTTCCTCCCTGTTGTACCAATCTGAGAGTTGAACCCTTCGTCGCCAGTGATTTTAGAGTGAAGCACGTACCTGCTGCACCTTCAGAGCAAAGATTGGAGAAGGACAGTGCAGCTGGCCACCGTCGTGGCGACGCGAAGAAGCGTGACGAAGCGGAGGGCCGTGCCGTGACGGGAGGTCAGGGAAGTGAGATCCCCTTGCATGTAGGTGGATCGACTGTGTTGCCTGGATCGGCCGGGCCCCGATTCATCTGCATCTCTCACGCCCGCTGGATCCCCTGGTCTGCTAGATCTGTTTCCCTCGCGCGCATCGGCTGAAGCGTGTCCCGCTGGATCCCCTCAATCGCCTCCCCTCGCGCCGGATCCGCTCCCCGCGCGCTGGATCGGCCTGCTTCTCTGGCGCTCGGTACCCTCGCAGGCGTGGTTGCGGCTCCACGGGGATCCGGTGCTCAGCAACATGACCAATGGCGTCACCACGAGGGAAGGCTGCGACGAGTTTGGAAGCTGATGCGCCACCGTCGCCGTTTTCATCCGTGTGTGAGAAGGAGACGAGCGAGGCAAGGCAAGTCACGAGGAGGTGGGATGGGGTTAGCCTATCCATAAGCGTATCACGGCCGCTCGTTCGGCATCGGACGTTAACTCCTATAGGCGAACGAGAGGGCTTCAAACTGGTTTCGGGAGTAGCGGCCCCCAGGACAGTCGGCCCATTAGTAGCCCACGCGCGAGGAGAGGCGCATCGGACAGCCCAGATCGCGTCCTGAACACTGATTTGACGGGGATCTACATCCCACACACGGAATCAACGGCTCACGAACAAGGATGCACGTGAGAGCTCGGAATAGGCTCGGTTTTACTGTCCTAAATGTCAATTTTGTAGCATGTCAAATCTTGATAATGCAAGGCCGCTTTCTCTATTTTGCCATGATAAAAAAAACTGCTGTAACATGGGCAATGCTCTTGTGCAATATGCCAATTTTTTCTGTTGCGGAATGGCAAAATCATAAAATGCACTGCCGTTTTATCTACTGTAGTACGACTTTTCTGCTATTAGTATGCCAATTAACTATTCTTTACCATGACAAATCTATTTGTTATAGTATGACAAATATATTTGTTACAGCATGACAATTCTTGAAATGTCCGCTTGCGGAAGCCTCCCAGAGCGAATGGCGCCGCTCACTCACGGGAGCTTTCCAGAGACAACAACGGGACACTAGGGAGGGTACGTTCTCTCCCTTTTAGTGTTCTTTGTTTTTGGGCGAGAACACTTTGACATACCATAAATAATAGTGTAACAATCATACTTCCACGTGGAAGGTTCACTTATTCCATGCAAGATGTTCACATGTTTGTTGGGAATTTCACTTCTTCCTCATGGGAAGTTCACCTTTTTTCATGAAATTCACTTCCAGTTCATGGAAATTCACTTTCTTTTTTGTTGAGAGCTTCATTTTTTTGTCGCAAAGTTCACTTTGATCGGGAGGGAAATTCACTTTTTGTCAGGGAATTTAACCTTTTTGTTGGGAACTTTTTTTTCTTTTTCTTCTTGATGAGTTAACCATTTTTTTAAAGCCCCCTCACAAAAAAAAACTAATCACAAAAACCCCTTTGAAGTCAGAAGTATACCAGCTACACATGCAATCTTCTAGTTCGTTGACTGAATTATCCCCTCTTATCTTATGGTACAATGGCGCATTTCACGATTTTTTTTTACAGGAGCATTCTTCTACGGCTAGTGTTTCTCCTTTTTTATGAGAAACAGCTTAGTAGTATTTCTAATGGGCCATCTAGAAACAAGAATATTCACATGGACGACATGCACGTGGCCCAACACGTGCATTGTTTACCAGGCTTACACGGACTAATAAGCCCAAGCCCCAAGCCCGCAAGCCCATACTCCCGAAGCCACCCACACCACACCTGCCGTTCCTAGGGTTTTGCTTCGCTAATATTTCACCCAAGCGCCGCCATTCTCCCCCTTCCCCCTTTCCTCACCACCGCCCCCGCCGCAGGAGAAGAAGCAGAGACGCGGAGGAGAGCTTCCAGGCGGCGACCATGGTAACGCCCTCATCTCCCACCGCCAAACCCCCTGATGATTAGCTTTGTTCGTTCGTACTTGGCCGGGGGCTGTGATTACAAAAGAGTGGCTCGAGCGGCTTGATTCTGGGAAACCCTAGCGGGACGGCAGATCTCGCAGTGTGCCCCAATTACAGCTGCGCGACGAGCAGCTCTTGCCGGTTGGGGATGGAAGTGGAACACGAGGTGCCGCCTGACGACGAGCTGTTCGGTTCTTGTGATGTGTGTGCGTGCGTGTATCTGTTTCAGACAGAGGGAGAGAGAGATGTTTGGATTGAACGCTCGCGTGGGGCTTGGCGTCTGGTGTTCCACATCCAAAACCCCGTGCTCGTGTTGTTCGTCGTGCTGCTGGTGCATTGGCAGTGGTTGGTGCGCGCTAGGATCGCCGTCTCCGTTGGGTTTCCTGCCGCGGTGAAGGTTTCTTAATATACACTTGATATGAGCCTCCAAGAAGCTCTTTTACCTTTTTTATTCAGTAAACTGTTGCATTGGGATTCTCTCAACACATTGGGTACTGGCATAGGTTTTGATTGGTTTGTTTTGGAGCATGTGAGTGCAGTGTGACCTGCTTGGTAAGATGTCAACGATCAAATCTCGCTGCTGTGGAGTACTTTTATAATAGGCAACACAATTGCTGCATTTAAAATAGTCGGCACAATATTTTTATAATTGCAAAATTTAAACATATAGTTGAAATGTGATCAACCTGGATGCTGGCTCCCTCCCTAGAGTCTCGACTGACACAATCGTTGTGAGTTAACTCGGCGTATTCTGTTTGGAAGTATGTAATGTTACTTTCCTTTCAAGCAGGGTACCTCTCTAGTTTTCACTATTCAAGCATCTTTGGTTTGAGTCTTTTTTCATGACTACGTAGCTTGCCTGATGCCTAGCTTAGCTTTGTTCATTCATACTTGGTCTGGGGCTGTGATTACAAAAGAGTGGCTCGAGCGGCTTGATTCTGGGAAATCCTAGTGGAACGGCAGATCTCGCCGTGTGCCCCCACTACAGCAGTGCGACGAGCAGCTTTTAGCCGGTTGTGGATGGAAGTGGAACATGGGGTGCCGCCTGACGATGGGCTGTTTGGTTCTTGTGATGTGTGTGTGTGTGTGTATCTGTTTCAGACAGAGGGGGAGAGAGAGAGACATGATTGGATTGAACGGTCGCGTGGGGCTTGGCATCTGCTGTTCCACATCCAAAACCCCCTGCATGTGTTGCTTGGCAAGGGTTGGCGTGCGCTTGGATTGACGTCTCAATTGGGTTTCCTGCCGTGGTGAAGGTTTCTTAAATATACACTTGATATGAGCCCCCAAGGTCTTTTACCTTTTTTGTTCAGTATAAACAGTTGCATTGGGATTCTTTCAACACATTGGGTACTGGCATAGGTTTTGATTGGTTTGTTTTGGACTCGTAAGGAGCATGAGTGCAGTGTGACCCGCTTGGTGACATGCCAAAGATCAAATCTTGCTGCGGCGTGGAGTACTGTTAGAATAGATTACACAATCGCTGCATAGAAAACTTCATTTTTGTAATCGCAGAATTTTGAGCCTATAGTTGAAATATGATTGACCTAGAGTCTGAACTGGCATAATCATTGTGGGTCAACTTGTTGTGTTCTGTTTTGAAGTTTGTAATGTTACTCCCCTGTTTGACCAGCCCCCCAGATGATTAGGTTTGTTCGATCGTACTTGCCCGGGGGCTGTGATTACAAAATAGTGGCTTGAGCGGCTTGATTCTGGGAAACCCTAGCGGAACGGCAGATCTCACTGTGTGCCCCCATACAGCACCACGACGAGCAGCTCTTAGCCGGTTGGGGATGGAGGTGGAACACGGAGTGCCGCCTGGTGACAGGCTGTTTGGTTCTTGTGATGTGTGTGTGTATGTGTATGTGTATCTGTTTCAGACAGAGGGACTGGGTGAGGTGTTTGGATTGAACAGTTGCGTGGGGCTTGCCATCTGGTGTTCCACATCCAAAACCCTGTCCCTGTGTTGCTCGTCGTGCTGTTGGTGCGTTGGCAGGGGTTGGCGCGCGCTAGGATTGCCGTCTCCGTTGGGTTTCCTGCCGTGGTGAAGGTTTCTTAATATACACTTGATATGAGCCCCCAAGGTATACCTTTTTATTCACTATAAACAGTTGAATTGGGATTCTTCCAATACATTGGGTACCGGCATAGTTTTAAATTGGTTTGTTTTGGACTCATATGGAGCATGAGAGTGCAGTGTGACCTGCTTTGTGAGATGCCAATGATCAAATCTCGCTGCTGTGTGGAGTACTTTTAGAATACGCTACACAATTGCTGCATTGGAAACTTCATTTTTATATTCGCAAAATCTGAACCTGTTGTTGAGATGTTATAGACCTAGAGTCTGGACTCTGGACTGCCATAATCTTTGTGAGTTAACTCAAATGTCTTCTGTTTTGAAGTATGTTAGGTTACTCTCCTTTTTTGTCAGCAGGGTGCCTTTCTAGTTCACTATTGTTTTAAGTATCTTTGATTAGACTTATCTTTTCATTATGTGTATGTATAGAAATTGAAAATTCTGCTCTCTCTGTTTTCAAACCCTCTTTGATTCACCTGGAATTGTCCTCACCCCTGTGGGAATATAAACTTTCTACTCTTGTATTCCCAGAAGAGGTTCTTACTTCTTGACGTATTAAACTAGCAAACATGTTAGTATTATTTCAGCAATGAAGTTCTATTTGCTTATTTGATATGGTAAAATTCTTGGTCGTTTATTCCATAACCATTTGTAGGTGAACGTTCCGAAAACCAAGAAGACCTACTGCAAGAACAAGGAGTGCAAGAAGCACACCCTCCACAAGGTCACACAGTATAAGAAAGGAAAAGATAGTCTTTCTGCTCAGGGGAAGCGTCGTTATGACCGCAAGCAGTCAGGATATGGTGGCCAGACAAAGCCCGTTTTCCACAAGAAGGTATGGCACTGATTTCCATGGCGGCCATATCTTCTTTGCTGGATAACTCTAGCTACTGGTCCTCTGTTGCTTCTTTTGCCTCTCGATGTTCATTATTCTGTTTGTCTCAGGCCAAGACAACAAAGAAGATTGTGCTGAAGCTGCAGTGCCAGAGTTGCAAGCATTACTCACAGCGCGCCATCAAGGTCCTCACGTCTCACTTAATCTGCCATCCAATCTCTTTGCTATATTCTGTTATGTTCAAATATCTGACGCGGTACTTGCATCGTTGCTACAGAGGTGCAAGCACTTTGAAATCGGTGGAGACAAGAAGGGCAAGGGAACCTCCCTTTTCTAAGCTGATGATATCCCTGTTATGTTCAGAATGTTGTGCCAGAACTACCCACCCGGACAATGTACTATCTTAATATTCTGGCTAACTATATGGGCCATGTAGCATATCTTTTGCCTTCCTGTCAACTACTTTCTTCAGATCCATGATACAAGTAAAAATGTTATTTATGCTCTTGAGTTCGTTGTGGTTGTTCTTAATCTTATTAGGATCGTATATGTTTCTGGTTTTAGGTTTCGGATGTTTACCCCCTCTGTCTCAGAATTTCTGTTAGGATTTTAGCTTTGAATGTGATTTAATAGTATTTTGTTAGTTTGTTACAAAATTGCAGTCATACGAGGTGCTTCTGAATATGATTCCAGCTCTGTCTAGTTTGAGCAATATAAACAGCATAAATGCTTGAGTACGGCAGCTTCCTTAGTATGATTTCGTCAGTTGGAGATATAACCAAGCTCTGGTTTATTTTTATGAGCATTCTGCATAGTTTGGGTGTGGCCATGCACTCCGATTGATTTTATTCATGCGGCAGGATTTTTCATCTACTGTCGCGGCTCCTTATTTTGAAGGCATCTACGATCATGTTGGATTATAACTTTCGTAGTGGATTGCAGAAAAGCTATAGAGCATTAGAGCTGACGTTCCTGGGATTGCGGAAAAGGTCCCCTTTCATACAACCATCCCGAGGGAACAACTCCATGTATAGCATGTCAGCGTATGATGTAGCATGACAATTACTTAGAAGCATGTATGACAACTCCTATGTGTAGCAAGGTAATTCGGCCTGTTGCAACATAACAAATTCTTGGAGCATGTGGGCAAACTTTCTTTTTCTTAGCCTGACAATTCTTTTTGCTGCATCTGGCAAATTTCTGAAAAACAAGATAATTTATAGCATGACAAATTTCTGATAATATTTTCTGTTACCATGACAAAGAAAAGTTCCAACATGGCGAATCTTTCTGTGATAGCATGAAAAATATATCTGCATGACAATTTGAGTGTTTATTGGGATTCATTTGTTGAGGGAACACTCTCCAATGGTGCTGTCCACTCAACTGAGCCTCCTGAAGGGTTTCGGGTGGCCTTCCTCACGGATAGACTAGCTAAAGATCCGCCGCCTCGCGAGTCGACGTATCTGACGAATTAACGTCCAAGCGTCACCTTCTATCATTGCAATACAGGTCGTGTTGCGGGAAATTTCTGTAACACGGTCATGTTGTGAACTTTTTGCGACATAGGTCAAGCTGCTGTTTTTTTTTTCTACAACAGAGGTCTTATTACAGGTTTTTCGCAACATAGATCTTGTTGCAACACGGTTCATGTGGCTGTCCATGTGACGCATGGCACTAGGATTGTAGGTTCATAACATGAACTGTGTTGGGCTCGGCCATTTTGCAAAACACAAATGCGGCATGGTGCGCCACACCATCAAGTGTTGATTGGACGGTTGCGGACACAGTCGACGCATACGAACGATCCGTCGGTTGACAGGAAACACTTCCTTTAATGTTACTTTATTTCTCAATAAAACTAATTATGATGACATTCCTCAAATAAAGAAAACTGACCTAAGCTCGATCACTTTTGGGACTGGATGCACTTTACTCTTTCTAGCATAGTTTCAACAGAGTTTTCACGTAATGAATGTTTCCATCGCATAGTTTTTCTCCAATAACATTATCTGAGTCTAGCTGCTCCTAGATTCTATGTCAGAAGCTAGTCAATAATTTCAAATCAATTGTTCGTAGTCCCCATCGAGTCAAGGCACCCAAAAGCATTATGAAAATTCTTGTAGATATGGTTGCTCTGGTAGATTTATAAAACATTTCGGAATTTTCTTAACATTGCGGGTGTTTTTAAGTTTTCGGTGTCGGTTGTTTAATTACAAACTTGCACTTACTATTTGAAACGAGGCAAATCACTTACCTTTTTCGCCAATTAAAGAGTAAGAATTGCATAATTCATCTAAAGAAATAATAAAAATGACATAATTAATTACGATAAACTGGACTAAAATTGATGCAACCACCCTCAATGTACCGTCAAAGAATATGTCAGTCTAACAACCGGTTGACCTGACAAACAAAAGAAACACCACACACCACGCCTAGGAGAAGCACCGTCATGATAGCACCCAAGCATCATCGTCATCACCCCAACACGAGCAAGCGACTCCGAATTTACCATCTGCAACCACAGACGACGCACTTGGAGTCCGCATCCGGAGCTGCTGCCCGTATCAACCCCCGACCGCTCGAGCGCGATACGGAGCGCCAACTCCTCCTCGTCTATGGAGCTGCCGCCGGAGTAGCTGTTGGTGCTGGACATGCTCGCCGGCCCTACGGATTGGATGGATTGAGGAAAGGGAAAAGTCGGGGAGCGGAGTGAAATGAGCTAGGGTTTGCTCCGGAGGGGGATTTTGTGGGGTAGGGGTGGGCCAGACTGACGTGGCGGACGCGCCCGGACCGCCTCATATCCGCCTTATGTCGGTCAGCCCAGGCGTTTGTCCAGGGTTTGAGAGCTCCGGTTGGGTCGATATTTTATGACCGATCAGTGACACCGGACGGCCTGTCCGGACGTTTGAGACGTGTTTGAGAGGTTCGGCTATAGATGCTCTTGCCACGCAAGCGGAACTGCCCTAGCCGCTAGTCCATTCGACCCGAGACAACTCCAAACGTTGAAGCGACGCCGTCATCCGATCCTTGGGAATCAAGGGTTTTCCCGGAGGTGCCCCGGACATCTGAGAGGAGAGCCACTCCACTGATGCCTTTAAGAAGGTAGCAACAACGCCCACAAGGGCTACCATCTGGGGCTGCGACCCTCTAGCAGAGAAGAAGGACCTTGCCGGCATTGCCTCGCTCCCCATCGGCCCAAGCACGGCCGGTTCACCCAGACAATTTCACACTTTGATTTCAATGTGAAAGTGAAACCATGCGCATTTTGCAGGACAAAGTTAGAAATGACAAGGCATGAAATTAGCTGGCCCCACAAAGGTAAAATTATGCTTCGTTCCTGGGCTCATTATTCTGTTATTGCCCACTCAAACTCGCCACATCTGGCGCGAAACACACTCAGGCGTCCACGGCGCACTTCGGGTACTCCAGCAGCGGCACGTCCCCGGCGCCGCCGCCTCCGGCAGCTGCCTGCACGGTCACGCCGAGGATGGCGTCGCACCGCACGTACAGGTCGCGCCACGCGCTCTTGAACGGCCCGGACCTGTACCTGACCCGCCCCATGACGACGAGCCGGAGCTGCACGCGCCCCGCCGCGCAGTCCGCGCGCAGCGCGTCCACCGCGTCGGCCGACACCGGCACGGGGGCGCCCCCATCGCCTCCCAGCAGCGGCGACAGCCCCACGTCGGCGCCAGGGTCCTGGAGCACCAGCGGGAGCTGCGTGGGCGGGGCCACCATCTCCCCGCGGTACGTCACGTAGGCGAGGAGCCTGTCGTAGACCACCGCGGTGCGGTCGCTGGGGTTGTGCAGCAGCAGCGTGAACTGCACGGTGGCGGAGAGCGCGTAGGGCGTCGGCGCCGAGTTGTTGGTGCCGGGGGCGGCCGCGCTCGCGAGGCGGTACACGCCGGCGCGCGCCACGGTGGCCTGCGGCTTCATGGGGCGGTAGACGAGGAAGAGCGAGAGGGCGATGACGGCCGCGACAACTGCGGTGGTGAGGAGGGAGGCGGCGAGGGCGCGCCTGCCGCCCCAGTCGCCGCGGTGGATCTCGCAGAGGTTCTTCTTGGAGGACTCCATCGATCTGCCGTTCGTTGCGCCGGACTTTGGTGCCTTGCCCGCAGCTTTATGGGGGGCCGTTTTGGCGCGACGCCGCCCCTGGCTTTCCGCTTTGGCGTTCCGTGTACAGCACTGCATCCGCGTGCCGCCGTCCGGTCGCGCGAGACGCGCATGCGCAGCCGCAATGCGGCGTCGTAAGCGCGCGTTGGCCGCTGCCGGCACATACGGTCGATCGGAGGCCACCGGCGGAGCTGCTTGCTGTGCTCGGTAGTGGCGATGGACTGGGCTGTGTGCAGTCTAATTCTGTGACGTTACGTAGGAATAGAAATGGGCCGGCCCACTCCAGCCTGGACCTGGTCCCTATTGGCCACTGTCGGCAGCACTCCTCGAGCACATGGAGCTTTGTCTCAAAACAAAAAAACATGAAGCTTTTTTTTTTTTGAACACAGTACA
>CBMN010063271.1:0-11541 GCA_000582825.1 Hordeum pubiflorum
TGAAGGGTAAGTTAAATATACAACCACACATACATTGATCGTCTTTCAGTTTTTGACATGGTTCGTAAGTTCATGGTTTCTTAAACGGTAGCCATCATTGGATCTTGGTGGTCATTGTTCCAAAGCGCAACACAATTTACTACCTAGATTCTCTCATAGTCAAAAAAGCCTCAGGATCTGAACCATCTTCAGGAATTCATGGATGTTATTGAATTCTTTGATGTTCATATTTTGTATTCATATCTGGTTCAAGAATTAAGTATGTGAAAATTCATCTTCATTTGCAGTTATTCTCAATGTACATAACATTAGGAGGATTCCGGTTCGACCACCAACTACCTCTGCACCACGAGATCGTTTCTCCGGCAAGACACGGAAACCCACTATTTTCAGAAAATGCTACTCAGATGTTCAAGTTTCTAAGTAAAACTCTTTCTATTTCTCTCCAAATAAAAAAGTAAATAGCTTACACCGGTTAGGTTGTTCCTAACATGGCAAATAAATGACTAATTTTGTACAAAAAAATTTAGTGTCCTTAACAACATGAAGGGACCAACCTTTGTGGATACTATGTTTGCAGACACATGATCTCCATATGCAGATCTTCTCATTGTTGTACCGATCCTAACAAAATAGTACCAGTAAGCTTGTTTTTAATTGCTATCTTCTACTCCACACATATGACACATTCTGATCTAAAAATCCTGCAGATGATCTTTCAACCGATGACCCCTGAGCTGCTCCCCACAACTGAATTGTTGGCTGTTAGGAGATTTATCAGCAACTTCTTTCTGAAATACTATATCAAGCCGGATCAACATTATGAAGATTTCAGCTTTCCTTTTCCTTGAACAATAAGTATGCATTTCAGTTACTGTTAGCAGCAAAACGTATATACATGGATGCATTTTTTACATGTGATGAGGTACATTATACAATGTGATTATGTAGCTAGCATGTGTTCAATTGCATATTATAGCGTATTTTGATGAGTGTTACTCCTGTGGACACTATTTGTTCAATTGCATATCGTGGCGAATTTGCATTTTGTAGGGCATTTAAAATGTGATATTTTTTCATAACCTGACCATTTAAGCGAACACAGTTCAAGAAACTGAGCGTGTGGGATCCAGAACGGAAAGCACAAGTCACTCATCGCGTAGCCGCATGTGATTTTCCGCAAAAGCACACATGATCTGAACTGAACCGTTGGTGATACACATTTAGTCGCAAACGGTTTGCAGCACATTTTCCACATGTGAGCTTATAGGAAATGGCCGATGCAAAATGCAATCCCACTCGTTAATTATTCAGGAAACGTGTGCAATGATATCATGCATGGCAGACACTTGCCATATAAGACCCGTGAGCTATGATCCAGATATCACGCACAATTTCTATGATCGCCCTTGTGGCTTAGGTAATATTTTGAAAACGGTTAGAGGCCAAACACCGTTTGGTTTCCATGAGCAATTAGACGCGTTCGACTGGGGATAGCTGTGTGTGATTGGTCCTCAATCCCACACGTTTGACCAAAATACAGTGTGTATGATATGTTCCTGCATCGCACACGATTATATTTAGTGGAGCGTTTGCATTCATCGGTCACTATCGCTGACGATTTTTCTGTGTCGTGTGGGATGGACCCCCCTATCGCACACATAGGCAAGGCGACGGTTTAAAACTCTATCACGAAAATGGTTTAAAAACCATTTATACAGGACGTCGCTGCACCAGTGGGAGTAGCATCTAACACGCAATCTATCAAGCTGGGATAAACCAAAATTATACAACAGAACGAATCAATTGATATTTACGGTACACCCCCTCCCCGTAAGAAGTTTCATCCATTTACATTAATTAAAAGACTAATCCCCTAGTTAGATAATTAAAAACAGGCTAATTAATCCCTAAAAAATTGAAGCTAGTTAATACGTGGAGATCAACCCCAAAATAATCACTCGGGTTCTCCCCAGAAGAGAACACATGTGCGTCCAAGTAATTATTGCTACGGACCTCGGCTGCTGGCCTCCACATCACATTCACGCACTCGTCCATGCCTATTTGCACACATGAGAGAATTCCTATAGTTGACAGAGAAGAAATCATAAGCATCGTATGATGAAATCCCACCCTAGTTCAATTAGGAGTATTTTTAAGAACAGATTCTCCTAGTTGCCACGAATTATTTATGTAGAAGAGAGGGGAAATGTCAGTGTCGCTCCCTTCCAACATAACATAGGAGCTTGCAACTACTGAATTGATCAGGACGCACACATCCATCAGGTCAAGGAGCAACACCATACATGCATCCATCAGGTAAGGGATCAAAACCACCCACACATCCATCACATCATCGCATACAAAGAACAATGGGATGGCGGAAAACACAACGAACACATCTGCGGGGGTAGCCTGATGTTTAATTTTTCCCTTTTCGACCGAACTGCACACATGCATATGGAACATAATATCACAAAAAAACATAGAAGTCATATGCCCTATGCAATATCGGTATTGGTGGAGAAGAGACATCCCAGATGCCATGGCCGAGGGATGAGGAAGGGGGTTCATCAGCGTAGATGAAGATGAATACATGACTATTGGGTTGGGGGCATCGGTCTCTCCTTCCAGGAAGGATGGCGTGGATCTGGCGCAAGAACCAATGCTTGAAGGAGAGCAAAAGCCCTGACGATCAATTGCAGGAAGCTTGAACAGGAGGCAGTGACTTGGTGCTGGAGGGGCATGGAGAGTAAGTGAATATATATACACATGGAAAGGAACTGGTTCAAGAACCGAAGGGGAGACGACGCCCTGAACTTTAGGTGGAGCGGAAGTGGAGGAGGCGAACCTGCTGGTGTTGCATGCTTTAGAAGTGCAGCTGGTTGCCTCGGGTTCATTTACTGTAGAGAAAAATAATAATCAAGGAGGACTGTGATGACATGGCAGGTTGCATGGGCTAGCGGGGAAGCATTTTACATGTGGGGCCTACTTGATGACATGGACAACCTGCATGTGAAGATAAATAGGGTAGTGAGGATGAACTTCTTAGGTATGTAGGATAGGTTAGTCCATAAAAAATAATATAAAGCATATAAAAATGCTAACATAATAGCATTAACAATAAATAATTATAGATACATTGAAGACGTATCAGCAAGCTACCGCGGGACGGATGGCCAGGTGGCTCTCTCAGCCCGTGGGGCGTCGAGGGAGGCGAGTACTCCGCCATCCTTTATAGGAGTAATTGGATTTCCTTTGGAATGAATTTGATCTTGGATTACTGAAGCAAAAATGTAGAGTCTTGAAGCTTTTCCAACATATGCCATTTGCATTTTGAGGGGACCACTTTCACATCCCATTCCCATACTTATACTGAACTTTCTGAAATATTCTTTGAGTAGGCATTAGTTCAATGATGTATATGTTGTTGTTAATTACCAAAACCACCGGGGATTAGTTGCACTTTCAACATGAACCTAGGAAATGGAAAGATCATAGGAACGAAACTATTTTGACTCTACGTGTACAATTTTCCGTTTGATCTAGTATCTTCTTACCTCGTTGCATTTCTCAACATCTCCTTTTCGAAACTTAGAACACCAATCTCATGGAGGTAGTCAAGAAGTGACCACTGACTAAGTACCCCTCATGGCATTGGATCCAGCTGAAGCATTGCATGGAAGGTCATATGGTAATACCTCAAGGAAGTGTAAGAATCTAGAAACACTTGAGGAGGAGTTAGAAAAGAAGGAATGCATGACTTGACTTGAGGATGAAGCAGACTAAGTAGACAAATATGACCTATGGAGTTAGGCAGCACAAACAAAAGCTGTAGTAGAGCTTAGATTGACCACCACTGCTATGTTAATTTGAAGTAAACGTTTCACGTATACCGCTACTATGTCAACCTGACATGTAGTGGATTGATGAGATCATATCGAATGCAGTATGACCTTACTTAGGAGTTGTTTGAGTGAATTGTTGTTGTGTTAGTTAATGATCATTAACGCGCATTGATATTGATGCTTGGCGAAACATTGTGCGAATAAGGATAGTACCAATTAGAGACCACCACCCAGTAAACCCAGAAGTCAGAAAGACACCACTAGAGGAGTTAAGTCCTCAACAGTGGAAACAGAGGAAACTCCAAAGAATGTGAGAACATGAGACCAGAACAGACCGACAAACCCTAGGTGTGAATGTTACTATGTGTATGCTAACGGCCGTACGAGGCTATAAATAAATACTAGTGGGAATAGTGTAAGGGTATCCATTCTTCCCCGTCTATTTCTCATCCCAAACTCAGACCACCGAAAACCCTAGAGTCGACAACATTTACCTCGAGGGACTGATTTTGTCCAGACTCGCAACCCAAGCAGAAATTGGATTGTAGCTGTTGAGAAGGAGATGAAGAAGGACATAATTAGAGACAACGATGTGGACTGGTGGAGAGAGCGTGAAGCAGTCATAAGAACCAGGGAACCCTTCTCATGGGGAAACCTCAAGAAGGACGTATAGGGAGCATCTGAGAAGTCCAGCTGTAGATATACTAACACCTAGTTGCACGCCTCATTATAGATTTTTGAGATGACGATGAGAGTAGGGTAGGTAACTTGTTGAATACTCTCCCATTATGCTTGTTTCAAATTACCCAAGGGACAAGCATGATGAGACAAGCCATTGCCTTACACTAGCCATATCCATCGTGCTCCACGTCAGTCCACCAACTTCCGACGTCATTCAAACCATGTCAAGAGTTCACCGCGAAATCGGGAAGACCCCCTTCTACCTGGATGGGTCTTCCACACCCTTGTGACAAATGGTAACATTGCCCCTTTCTTCCCCTTTTCTTCTGAAAAGTGCAAAATATTTGCCACATTCATTAAATAAGAGATATTTTCAGAAGGTTCTATAGCCCGAAGGCCAAAAGTTTTAAAAATCCTACTTACCAACATAGTATTCACAAATATGTCGTCCACACTGAAACTCAGTTGTGTGCCTCGTTACGGATTTTTAAGATGATGATGGGAGGAGGCGTAGATACGTTGTTGAAGACCCTCATACTACTCTCGTTTCAATTTTCCCAATAGATAAGCATGATGAGGAAATCCATCTCCTTATGCCGGCCGAAGCTATCGTGCAACATGTTAGTTTACCAATTTTTGACGTTGTTGAACCCATGCCAAAAGTTCGGTACGAAGTCAGAGAGACACCCCACCTCCCCCACCCTCCTGCTTGGATGGGTCTTTAACACCCTGTGATGACCATGATGTGACCCTATTTTATGAAATGACCGTGCTCAATTAGCAATGGTGAAATTGCTCCCTTCTGGCACTCGTTATATCTTCGGGGCATAAACGAAAATATACACCTCTATCCATCTGTGCAATTTTCAAGAGCAGATATCTAACCGTTCAACTATTTGAGCAAGAGGATTTGACTACCAACATTTAGTATAAATATGAGCCTCATGGTGTAACACATCATTGCTTTTTGTTTGAGTTATGGTTCAATCTACATTAAGTCTACATTATTGCCGAGGATAACAGTTTTTTGGAACATCGCCACCTCAAGCGAACTTGGCATCTTCGGCGTGCCACAAGCAACTTGATCCCGCAAATTTATCACTAATGAAGTCAACTGTGTAGACTAACTGGATTGCTTCGAAACACAAATCTTTGCATGGCTCATCTTTCAAGACGAGTGTAGAAGGCCTATCGTTTGCAATGCAGGGGGGACGCTAACTGTGTCATTTGTGCAAAGAAGAACTGAAAATGTATGCGCATTTTTTCAAGTGTCGATTCACGAGGCATATTTGGAATGAGCTTAGGGCGTGGCTTGTGCTTCTTGAGCTGCACATCAATGATTAAACAATTTCGGTTCAAGATCGGTGGCCCTCCCTCATCAACATCAACGAAAAATCGGAAGGGGGTGATCTTCCTCATAATGGTCGCTTCGCGAGAATTTCTCGGAACGAGAGAAATTACGAGGGTGGCCAGGAATGTCTCCTTCATGCCAAATGCCATAACGACTAAGATGTAAGAATAAAGTCATGCTTTGAACGACGACAGACGTCAAATATTTGACGTCAGTCATGTCGCGAGAGTAGTCTAGAGGCTTCTCGTCGCTTAGCTTGTTATTAACCGATAAGATGAGGCAGAGCTTTTACCTCCGTTAAAAAAAACCCTGAAAATGGACTGTATAATTTGCAACGGTTACAAGACGTGTCCGAGCCCCCCGTCGACACCCAAACCGGGACAGTGACAAATGCATGGGGACTGGGGAGGCTTCGCATCGCCACCTCTCACAGATAATCGGTCCTAGCTAGCTAGTAGCGACTTTGGCCGTGTCCACCAGATACAGTACGCAGGGTAGCATATAGGAGTATAATAAAACTGACGCCCAACATAAAGCTCGTCGTCCTTCCCGTCGTACTAGATCGTGGTCTCTCTCTCTCAGTATTGGTGCCTAGGAGACCGCGCGGCAGGAGAGGAGCCCCCCTCCCCTCCCTCCCTCCTCTTCTACCGACGCCGTCGAGGTCGAGGTACGCCACGCACGCACGCACGCTCCTTGTTTCTCCGCACCTCATTACTTACTCCCGCGCCTAATTGGCATTAGCTGGGATTTAGTTTAATCGATTGATTCACGATGGAGGAGGGGCAGCCAGAGTTGGACGGAAACAGCGGCGGAAGCAGGAGTCGCTGCTCCAAATTCCCCCCATTTATTTAACCTTGATTATCGTTCGAGCCTTAAATTTAAGGGACACATAAGGGGGCAATTTTTTTTTTACTTTTTTGAGGCGTCCTCTGTTGAGAACAGCCAGCTTCCTCGCTTTATTTCCCCTTCATCATGCAAGAATTTCCCCCCTTCCCCATCTTTTGAAGATCTTTTTATTTTTCATGGCTATAGGTTCCCCCGTTTAACCCAGTCTCTTGGCATTTATCGGGGAGGGAGAGGGGAACTGAGAAGAGCCTGATTTGATTCCTGGTAAGTGGAGCAGGGTAGCCACTGTTGGGGGGAAGGGAATTTATGTTGGTTGGTTCGCCATTAATGCCGTTTCGTTTGCTTTTCCCTCGCCGTGATCTGGAACAAGCTGAATCCGATTGGGCGATCCTGTTCGATCAGACTATCTCGATTGCGTTGAGTTCATTCATGCTGCTCCTTCTCGCTCCGTTGAGATTCTTTCTTCTCTACCACGGACGATCCCTTTTGCTCAGCTAAGTTTTCTCCGCGAGAAAAGTCGTAGCGATTTCCAACTTCCGTCAGTCGACCCTTTTATTTTATTTCAGTTATTATAATCCAAGCTGTTTTGTTGAGGTTCAAAAGAAGTCTGAAGGAATGAAAATTACCAAATGCAGAGTTTGCAGACGCGGTTAATCTGAATACGTCGTAATGATCTTTTAATTACAGCAGTTTGATCCATTCCATGTTTCTAGTACTTACTTAGTAAGCTAATTCGTGCACTTTACCTTTCCGTGGCCCCTCTCATTGACATTATCGAACTCTTCTCCTTTTGACACTTGCTTAGCATTTGAAACATATTACACAGCACCTCCCACTGAGAATGTTACTGTCAGTTCGCGCAAACTACTTTAGAGTTTAGAGTAAAGATTTGTGCTTTCCACCCACGTTCCACGTTCGATAAGCAGGTGAGACTGTCGTTTTCATGAGGTCATAGTCATACAGACAGTGGCCGAGCTAGAACCAAAATCCTGTGGGGTCAACTAATCTAAACTTTCTGGCACTTAAAGTATGTTCCAAAATAATTAAGAAAAACAGTATTGAATCCAAGATGTTTTTTTTTCCTGAGAAACTCTGAAAGTAACAGTCTGACGTTGTTGTGAAGCAACACGTAGATGATAGTAAAAAAGGTATAAAATAGAGGGTTTAATGAATGGTCATTTATTAGGGAATTCATGTGTGCTAAATACGTTGTTTCTGAAATACCAAACTTGTACCATATTTGTTTACATACCTATTTTGTCATTGTACTTTTGTATTCCATTCTTTATAATTTTCTGAAATAAATAACAGAAACCCAAGCTTATTACTAGTTAGTTTTTGTAGTCTATATTGGCACGCCATAATGTTCCCCTAACTCAGTTCTCAAGTTTCCGACCTTCTCTTTGCCCTCTGAATTCTCATGGTTGCAACCTGCAAAGGGTGACGGTTTCTCGTCGGAAAAAAAGGGTAACGGTTGTGATTATCTCCTCTCATAAATTATCCATGTTTTCCTTGGGGCAATTCGTGGTAGCTTCTCGTGCTGCCACCTTCCTTCATGATATCAGAAGAGAGACAAGGTGGCCAAATTTGGCCTCCCTTTTCGTCCTTTCTCTTATCTTGTTTAATATGCCCAGCAACGTTGAGAAAGGTCTCATCCTTAGCCAACCTTGTGGTGTTCTGCACTGACCACTTTGCCCCTTGCTGCATTACACGGCCTCTTTCATGTGGTGCACATGCTGACATCTGTTGCTTCTAGACATGCTCCAAGAATCAGTTTCTTTTTGCCTTTCCATAAATACATCCACATCATTGGCTCTGATATTTTGTCATATGCAAGTAGGGGCAAAGGGAACTACGCAGAAGCAGCAATGGATGAAGGGATGGAGGTAAAGGGGTGCGTTTGCCGGATCAAGAGCTGCGCCGGCCAACTTCTGTTGATGGAGGAGGATCTGGTGACTGATCTGGACGACGACTCATGGGACTTGGTCTGGAGGGACCTCCGGCTGAAGGCCACCTTCTTGTACATTGATCTGAGCCGTGTGATCTCCCGAAGTGAGAATGATGAGCGCAGGAAGGCGCTCACCCTTCTCGCCAACAAATTCTTCTACTGCACGGATGAGGTGATTGATTGTTGTCTTCCCTCTTAAATTTCGGTAGATTTTCTTGCAAGCAAACCGAGATGATTTACTTGTGCGAAAATACAGTGGACGGCAATTATTTTACAAAATTCTTATTGAGGCACCTGCCAGGTGTGCACTTAAAATTCATTATATTAGGCACACCTATGATTTAATCTTAGAAAGAAATAGGATCTGTTTTTCACCACATACATGGTAGTGGTCCTTCTCTTTTGACAACCATGGTAGTGGTCCTAATTGTTTAAGAATTTCCTTATATATCATGTAGCCAATTCAGTAATCTTTCAATGTGGATGCTGTTTCTGAACTCTGATAACCAGTGTCCATGGGAAGCTAAACTACTTCAAATCACCCCTTGTTTTCGCATGTTTATGTCATATTTACGACCATTGGTTCCACTGTTAGTGAGTTCTAACTGTGAGTAAAAGTACATGAGAATAGTACTCTCGACTCTTGTGAGTTAGAGAACCTTCTCAGCCTTGATTTCCCATATCATGAGGTACAATTAGATCTTCAAGATGTCTCTGAGTTGCAGATCCATGCTTGTGCCCCTTTACCAAGTTTGTATTGTTCTCCACTCAGATCACGGAATAAATAGTTGTCAATTGCATTTTGTTCAGATCGCATCGACTAGCAATGCGGCAAACTGGTCATGGTCAAAACATACAAAATCTCAAACTTCCATAGTCTAGTCCTTGCGCAGAATTAAACTGTAGAACGACACAGAAGTGATCTGTTCAGTTTGTTTGTTTACTTTGTGGACGTCTTTGATGCTTTGACATAAAACTGCTCCTGGACAAATGGCAGCTAGGCGATGCGGTCACGAGCCGAAGCGTCCCCGTCGTGAAGATGTGCTACAACGACACCGCTCAGGCTCTCCGTGAGTTACTCGCGGCCCTTGTGCCGCCACAGTAGCATGTTGGGCTCATGCCATGTGGCCCTGTACTGCAATGCGATGCTGTGAGGCAGGATCAAACAGACACAGCATTTGCTTCTCCTGGATAGCACTGAAAGGATGGAGTCGTGCCAGAAACTCCTGCAGAGGGATGAGTCTTTATGTAAGGAACGTATGTGCCTGAAACTCACATGGGCATTTTCCAGATGAGCACTAGCTGGCTAGAGCACCTGTGTACATACATGGTCCGAGTATCTCTGCAGTTGAAGCAGAGCAAGAGAAATAATACCTAGCGTGTGGTTATCTCCAGCAAATTTTCTTCTGCTTTATTTCTCATTTTAGTTATATGTCCGCGTTTGCCGTTGCCAAATTTCTTGGAATTTAGCCAGCACCAGGGATGATAAGCATTTGATTATAACAGGTTGCTCTAGGTGATACTGCGCTACTAGTTCGGCCAATTTCACCTCTTAGAACACTACCTGACACCAGGAATGAATGGGAACCGCGGGCACACTAGACATGAACAATGTAGCAAAGCCTCTATTCGGATCGAGAAGTGGATTATGTCCTTTTCATTTTGGCATCGATTTTGATACATATGAGGTGTCTTAACAATTGAAAAAAAAAAGATGTCTCACTATGCCCCAGCGCTTAGGGTTACTCCAAGCAGCTGCTGTCACGGCCCCCCTCCTTTCTTCTGTCCGACGGCACCGTAGGCAGGCAAAGGAGTGGAGACCCGCCCTTTCTTTGTTCTTGGTTTTAGTAGGTCTTGCTTTCCATTATTTTTTGTCTCCTGGCGGAATCGGCAAGGTGGTGATGGCGACAACGCGTTGAAATAAGATCTTTCCGGCCTCTCCCTACCTCTACGGAGTGTTTAGGCGTCGACTAAGGACTTGCAAGGGTAGGTGCTGCCAATTTTGTTGGCTCTCTTTGGTTCTTGGCACTAGGTGTGTTAATCAATGGGAGCACTAGCCCTTAGTGCGGCGACTTTGATCTCTTCTTTTGATTTGTCCTATGACAAGGCCCGTTTCTCCAACCCTCTGGATTGGTGGTGAAAAGTCGCAAGCCTGTACTGCATGGAGTGATGCGCCAGCGGGTCTTTTTCAGTGGGTTCTAGATCTCCTTGCCACCGGCGAGTGGCTATTGCGGTCTGCAAAGCATTATATGACGAGGGCATTTGCAGATGCCCCTTTTCATTTTTAAAGCTTCAATCGAAGGAAGAAGACGACCAATATGCTTTTCGATGTACTTTTATCTTTTACTGGTTGTTTTGTGTCATGTTGTCTTTTCTTTATACTGTTTGTTGTTTTCCTTGGTAAATATCAGATATGAGATGCCCTTCCGCTGCCTTCTCCCTCTCTCAGAAAACAAAATCCCACTACGAACGATATGACTATCAATCAAAATACTTTAATATTTTGCCTTCTATCAGATATCATATTCTTTTTTCTGAAGCCAGTATACAATGACTTAAATCAGCTTAGACAAACAGAAAAATAAGGACCAAAAAAAGATAGGAAAACCCCAGATCTGCAGCGCAGCAGTTGGCTGTATACATGTCATGTAAATTTTTTGAGAGTCCTGCTTCGGTACAACCCCCCTTACAATACGTATAAAGGGTAATATAGACATTTCACAATTTGTATTGTACTTTCATATGTATTGGTTTTTTTTTTTTGAGAATAACCAAGCTTTATTGATCAAAAGCCACAGAATGTGGGATACAAGCAAGATCATGGGTTTGGCCAAGCCATACATGGCGCCCCAGACCTAGCAACAAAG
>CBMN010063745.1:0-10730 GCA_000582825.1 Hordeum pubiflorum
CAATAAAAAATTAGAGATACGTTGGAGACGTATCAATCTCCTAGAGGCTCATCACTATACAATCAACAACATGCAAGAGGTGAATGCCTTGCTAAAGGCAGAGATTAAAGAGCTGCACATGGACTCATTCAGAATACTAATAAGCTGAGGGATGAGAGGGATAAGATGATCGAGGAGAGGGATGAGTTGAGAAAGGAGAGAAAAGTCCTCAGGGCATAGAGGAATGAGCTCAAGATGGACATAGCTCATTTTAAAAAAGATGGAGAGGGCAACAGAAAGAAGCTTCACCAGCTGAGCTTAATCCTTGATGAAGAGTAGTTTCTGTAACTAGCTAGTCCATCTTAGTTGATGATGAGTAACTAGAGTTAATGAGTAACTTTTTATGAAGTTTAATTAACTTGTTAAGTTCATGAGCATCTTGTGTTAATCAGTATCCATTGAGTAAGTAGCTAGTGTTAACAAGTATCTATTGAGTACAATTATTTAGTTTGTGAGGCAAACTTTTTTTATTACCAAAAAATCCATTTGTTGGCGTTGGCCAACAATGAACGACAGTGTTAAGATAAACTTACTGCTGGCGTAGGACAGGTGACACGCCAGCAGCACGTAGAATACTGCTGATGTGGGCTGCAACGCCACCACTACTTTTTAGCAATGGCGTCATATTGGTGGCGTCGGGTGTCCACACCAGCAAGGCTGTTTTTGCCACGCCATAGTTGGGCTTTTCTGTACTAATATCTATCCCTAAGAGGTTGGAAGTGGAGACTTCTTTTTCTAAGAACCTTTTTTGTGTTTTGAGTCCAAACCTGATATTCACATGGGGCCTGATTTCTAGGAGCAATCTGATGTGGTCTCGAAGGAAGAGAATATATTTGAAAAAACCTTTCTATGAAGAAGATAACAAGACAGACCATCATGAGCTCCTATGCTCATGGTGCCCCTGTTCTAGTAGATTCTCTTTTTTCTTTTATCAAACCTTTTGGGAGTTGATTAAAGACGACTTTATGTGGCTTGTAAGGCACATTGAAGCTAGATTTTAGATGTCTATAGCCTCAATTTTGTGGGTATTACTTTGGTTCCTAAAGAATCTAATGCCAAATTTATGAAGAAGTTTCGTCCAATTAGCCTGATTAATTGTGTTCTTTAGATTTTTACTAAAGGTGTTACCACTATAGTTTCTCCTATGTGTTATAAGCTTATCTCTCCTAACCAAACTGATTTCATAAAAGTGAGATTTATTCTATTATGAACCATGAGGTTATACATGATATTCCAAATTTCTTTTTCGGTAAGAACCAATGATACCAATGGTCATTACTTTGTTGGGGGCAAAGGTTTAAAACAAGGAGACCTACTGTTTCCATTGCTTTCTATTTTGGTTGTTGATGTCGTCTCTAAGATGCTTACTAAAGATGTTCATTACAACTTAATCTCTGGCCTACTTTCTCATGTTAGCCCACGAGGTGTTGTTAGTGTGCAATAGGCAGATGGCACCATCCTTTTCTTGGGTGCTTTTGTGGATCATACTAGGAATTTGAAATGGATTTTATCTTTCTTTGAGAAACTATCTAGGGTGAAGATTAATTTCCATAAAAGTGACCTTCATACTATCCATGTGAAAGAAGACCTGGCTAATTGTTTTACTCAGATTTTTTTGTCAGATTGGTTCTTTTCCTTGTAGCTACTTGGGTGTTCCATTGCATTTCAAAAAATTGAGGAGGGAGGATACTCAACCCATTATAGATAGGATTATTAAGAATATTTCTTGTTGGCTTGACAGGAATTTATAGTACAGGGGTAAGCTTAATTTGCTTACTAGTATTGCTAGTATTCTTACTTATCTCATGTCCATGATTAAGTTTCCTAAACGGGCCATTGAAGCCATCATTTCTCAGATGGCTCATTTCTTTTGGGGTAATGTTGGAGATGAAGAATGAACACAAGTATCATCTTGCAAACTGGGGCCTTATCTCTAGGAAAAGGAATATGGTGGTATGGGGGGCCCTAATCTTAGGTATTTTAACATGGCTTTATTAGCCTCTTGGAGCAAAAGGTTTTTTGATAATCGTCCAAGTGACTGGAAAAGATTGTTGAGTTTTAAATACACTACTGACAACCTAATATATTTTTGGCTAAACCTGGTTTAGGTTCTCCTTTTTCCAAAGGTATATCTTGGGCTTTTTTCTGCTGCTAAAACATTTTGTAGATGGAAGTTGGGTAATGGACAGAAAGTTTCCTTCTCGCATGATATATGGTTGGGGGATTGTTCACTCAAAACTTAATTATGGGATATGTTTGAGATCTGCTAGCAACAAGATGTTTCAGTTGCCCAAGTCTGGGATGGTGTAGTTTTAAAATTAACTTTTCAGGAGATGTGTTAATGAACAAGCTCTCAATAGTTAATTTGAGTTGATTTGTTGGGTCAAACCAATTGTTCTATCTTCTGAAGTTGATGTTCCTGTTTGGTCCCTTGAGACTTCTGGCACATACTTTGTGAAATCCTTGTACAAGCTAATCAATTTTGGTGGGATATCTTCGAATCTTAAAGACTGTATTTGGAAAATTAAGACCCCACCAAATATTCATATTTTTTGTGTCTCATCTTACATAATAAAAGTCTAACTAGAGATATATAGCTAAACGGCGCCATGTGGCTAATCCTACTTGTGTATTCTGTAATGAATTGAAAACTATTCAACACTTATTCTTTGATTGCATTGTTGCAAAAAATACTTGGAAGGTGGTGGTTGGTGTACTTGATACTCCAATGCCCTCTTCTTTTGATTCCTTAGCTATGTTTTGGAATAAAAGAAGCAGGCTACTGTCATTAACATGGTTACGATTGCTACCTTGTTGAGCTTATGGTTGCGAAGTTTTTTTTAGGGTCGAAAGTGGCGAAACAAGAAATCACATATCATCAAGCTACTATGTTCCTCAAATGCCTGCGACTGCTTAATCGTCACCGTGGGGAGCTCCTTAGGATCGCTTGGAAATGATCGGTTGGTGTTTAATAGGTTATATGGTAGTAACTTCTGTTCCGCCATTTATCTCTGTTATGCTATGTTGTAGCCTATTAGATGCCACTAAATTCTGAAACTTTGTCAAGTTGTAATTAGTCCGCCGCAACTACTTTCTGGTTGCGGCCGAGAGCTGTTGAATGATGGTTACGGTGGCTATTTGCCTATGCTTTTAATAAAAGTTGGGGCAGTTAACTTGCAAGGGGGAAATACAAAGGTAAAAGGATAGTAACTGTCTCATGAAAGTATTTTGTATTACAAAATCATTGTAGGCAGTTTGTAGTTTTGGGTGACAAGATTTCTGGTTTGGAATGGAAAACAATAAGAAAAAGAGTTCGAAAAGTTCTAAGGAGATGGTAAATATCTCAAGAAAGTGGGCTGCATGCCCAGTATTGGTAGGGGAAGCCACTGGCAGAAACCCATCGTACCCCTGTTTTACTCCCCAGCAGCATCAACCAAACAATACATAAATGTTGTCTCTAGCTAGCCAGGGTTAGAGTTTGTTCAAATGCTGTGTAATCCTATAAACCGGTGTGATGTAGGTAAAGGGAATGCAGAAAATCAAACTTAAGAAAGTTTGACGTTGGATAAAATGAATATGACTTAGATTTTCACATGAAGGGAGTAATGCCCCAAAATTCTAAATTATATATTAACAAAAAAGAACTGCACAAATAAAAAGTTTAAATGAAAGACGTGACCAGAGCAATATAGTCGACAAGTCTCAAAAATACAACACTTGTCGATCAGTCAATGCCACCAATGCAGAATGGCAATCAACAAAAATCATGTCGGAGAAACCACAATCATGTACCAGGAAGCCGGACAACAATGCTCATATTACAAAGGCCATGGGTGCAAACCTCCAACTACAGATTAGTATGGTGGCATTCTACCTATCAACTAGATGTTGCTTTCCCCAGCCATCGTGGAAGTCTCAGTGAAGGCTTGATTCCCAGCTTAGTCAGGAAGATTGTGTAAATTATATGCAGTATGAAGACAAAGAATCCAGAATTAAGCAGAACCTGCCAAAGAAAGGCAAGTTACTTTCTGAACCAGCTCATCCCAGAAGTGTAATTTGGCAGGTTAAAATTACCAGTGTGCCAAAGATAACATATATTGCATCCATGGATGGAATCGTGTTCACACCAGCCGCCGCCAGAATGTACGTCAAGGAGGCGTGTATGTTTACGGTTATCTGAAATGAGTAGAAGTTAAAGAAGATACCACCCACCCCACCCCTCCAATCTTACTGTCTAATAGTGTTGAGTAGACATACCAACTGAAAAATATTTTCTCGTATCAAGAACGATGTCACTAACACATATCCACAAGCTCCCACTGCCCGTATCTGCAAAGCAAACTGTCAGCTGACATTCAATTTTTTTAAGGACTAAAAATAAGAGTAGCACCACTCGTGTGCCCTCTATGTGGTGGTGCAGAATGAAGTGTGTGTGTTAAGTTATGACAAGTGGGGCCACTAGGCCGGTTTAGTGTGTGTTTGCGATATTAGCCCATCTTTCACAAACGACCAAGTGTGAATTGAGGAACAAAGCTCCTTCAACTTCTCCCTTGTTCTCTTCTGTTTCTTGATCAAGTCAGGCGAACTGAGAGAGATCTCACGTCGACAGTCACAACCGGCAAGGATTTAGTTCCTAAGCAAATCTGGATCTTTGTATCTATTTCTTACTGAATAATCTTGTATTTTGTTATTAGCAAAACTGGCTGTTTACTTATTTCCACACAACGATCCTGAATTCTGATATTAGGTGGACCTATCAACAACCTCCTTTCTCCTTAAGGGCACATGAGCTTATGCACCAGCATGTATTGTATCTCGACTCTTCCACCTCTATTCTCCTATTATGAGGAAGTTTCGTTGGGTGAAAATAGACAAGTTAAGAAGAAACAAGAACTGGTAATGTGTTGCCTTCCTGAAGTGATAGCAATTGCAATTTGCTATTTCATATGTTAAAAATAATGAAAACAACGTAAGCATTTTTGGTGCTGGTTTTAATTTGCTTGGTAATTTTGTGACATAATAGCACAAAGGTAACCATTAATCTAAGAGGTGTACAAGAAAGAATACAGAGATTTGCAACTATTAAAAAATAAAATCATGAACCAGACAATCTGATTCATATTTTCATATAGAAACTACATGGTAATGTTGTAAAGTTCCCATCCAAACCTATGAGGTTCATGTGTAATCCATATCTGATCAGCAATACATCTATAAATATGAAATACCAATTGAGAGAAGGTATTTACAGCTGCGCAGACTATGATGGAAACAATCCAATTGGTCTCCAACCTGATGACAGGAAGAAAAAAATACCGTTACTCAAAGTCAATATAAATCGACTGGAAGCTACAGTGGCATAACATGCACCTCTGATGCAGATATATCAAAGGTGAAAGCGAAAGGTGAAAGCGAAAGCTTCATTTTTTAACCTTCGTATTCCTCACCTCCACATAGTACCCATGGATAGACCAACTACTCCATGCATAAGCTGCAGGAAAACAAGTCCAATGAATGTAAGAATGTCCTCAGTCATAACGAATGAATGCAGGGTTCTTTCAATCTTTCAAGTCCCGAAGAAAATACAGAACGAAAATGGACCAATATATACAAAGAAGCTAACGGGAAAACAAGGTAAATTTACCAACAACACCAAAACTATAGTTACTAAATTGAAAAAAAGGAATGCTGTAGTTAGATGATTGATAAATGTTAACCCTTCCTGTCGTAGCTTGCAATCTCTAGTTAAATAATTTCTTTCACTCGGAATATTGATATCTTTTAGCGCTAAGATATACTGATTTTTTGTTCTGGAAAATGAAGCTAGTGTTCATCAATGACAATGATGTTCAAGCCCCGGATTCAACACTCAAATTGCAGCACCAACACCCATTAGTTTCAAGGTACATATGTGAGTTGCCAACTTTAGATGTTTCTAAGTAATCACATGCCGTTGGTACAACTACAATATGAATCATATGCCACAAAAGAGATACTTACCAGATAGGTCAACGCTTTGACAGGGCCAGACAATGTGAAGAGCAGTAAAACAGTGGCCACCTGATGAGGCAATGCCTTAAATAAACTAAAATAAAATGCATCATATATGCCAAGTGAACCATTTGATCAGACTTTACCATAGTTTTCCTGCCGGCTTCTAATCCCCATCTTAAGGAGGAGATGACTATTGGCAATGGAAAAAAGCAGCTGAAGTAATTCTGCATCGGCGAAAGAAGACAGCAGCGTCATGCACTTATCAACAGTCCAATGAATAAACAGATAGAAAGACAAATGGGAACCCAAAAGCATTGCAGACCTCGATGGCAAGGGAGTTGCTGAGGAAGTAGGCGAGACCAGCAACGGATGCGAACATGGCGCACTCGACGAGCCGCCGCGTCTTGGTGAGCGCCTCGTGCAGGTCCGCGCCTTCCTCGTCCTCATCCACGCCCCGCCGTTCCTCTCCGGAGGCGGCTCCGCTGACGGCGGCTTGAAGCGGAGGGTTTCGAGCTCGGAGCGCGGTGACGGCGGATGGAAAGGGGAGATTTGGGAGCGGAGAGCCGGCAAACCGGCGGGGGAGGGTGGGGTGGGACGGCGGCGGAGAGAAGTGTGGGCAAGGATGGAGGCGAAGGCGAAGCATAGTACCCCTATCCGCTCCTGGATAGAACTGTAGAATGTAAGGAAGGAGATCAGAAATTATCTGTGCTTTCGAGCAGTGGCGGGGCCAAGTTTGAGGGTTGGGCGGCGCGGAGCCGGAGAGGCGGGGACCGGCGGCCGGCGAGGACTGGAGGCTGAGCTCGCGCGGATGTCAGGACCGCCAAGAGGAAGAAGATACAACCAATACTGAAGATGATCTTCTGAAGAATGGTTGTAATGCGATTCAGTTATCCAACGGCTTAGAAAGAAGGAATCCAGCGGTTGAGATCACTCCGGAGGAAGCGCCAGGGTTTGTATGCTCACTCGTCATTGTTTAACCTTCGAGCAAGTTTAACAGTAAGCTTAGTTACTCAGTTTCTCCATTTCGAAAAAATAGTTACTCAATTTCTCTCTCATTATTTCCAAAATTTTCCAAATTGCTCAACAAAGAGTCGGGACTTGACAAGGGTACCGAAGAAATGGTTCAATCCTCGGCAGCGAGATCGAATCGGCGAGGCCTAGTGGTCGGGATCTCTTATAAAAATCTCTCCTTGCTCTTATGATTTGCGGCGACGGCATGAATTCTTCGAATGCTTCGATGTACGTGTTGGTGCGATGATGGGCAATTCGCTTTAGCGCGGGGAATAGACATATCGATCGCATGCCTAGGCTTACTCATAGCCCCAGATTCTATGTTCATTTTCTTCCTTCTTACCATTTTTTTTCAACAATACCATATTCACTGGAGGTTTGTTAGGGCATGGCCAATGCGGGCGCTAACCCAGGGCGTCGGGATTTTTTTTCTTGATCGATCGACAGTTGCGCGATCCAATCCTCACACTAGCTACCACATCGGTGAAAAAGGAAACTGGGAACTTGGAATTTTTCTACTGCGCTAGATGAAGCGGCGAGCGAGGCGACTTTTCCTATATATGAAAATTTAAAAGTATGCAGTGAATAATTTTCAAATGCAATGTAAGAGCTTGAATTTTGTTTTCATTTTTCGTAATATATTATTTTTATGTTGAATAATAGTTAGCTATTTTTAAAAAATACATGAGATACAAAGGTTTTGGTAGAAACAAAACACCGTTGAACCATAAATGGGCTCAATCTAGGGTGTCTCGCGTGAAACTCCCCACCCCTACCCCGCACAACCGCTTCCCCCGGGGCCAGCTCCACCCATGATCTCGAGTTTTGGAAAATTAATAAAACAAACAATGACGCCTTATAAATCAATGGAAGCCATAGACAACGGCTGAATTTCCAGTCCACTAGGGTGAGGCAATGTTGCAACGGACATGAGAGAGAAGGGCGTAGATGCGAAGAATCGAGGTGGGCGAGACATTTGAAGAATCGAGGTGGGTGACACAAGGATGGAGATGGCATCGGTTAGTGAGGGAGTGAGAATATGCGGAGCTAGCATGAGGAGGGGTGGGCGGGGTGGGAGTCGTCACATGACGGAGGTGAAGGCGTCGATGTTCCCAATAAATGGCCGATGCGGAGGTGGTAAGCATGTGGAGGACCAGTTGGAGGTAGTGACTCGGCTGCGATAAGGATCGGGCGGTGCCATCTAAGACTTGCGGTGATAAGAGGAAATGATCATAACTGTTCTAGCTTGAATACAAACGAAAAGCCACTTCTAATGTTGTTGATTGCATCCACCTTCTTCTCCCTCCCCCGCCCTCCTGGTTCCATCCGTCAAAGCTCTTCTTTGCCTTTCTTCGCCTGAGGAAATACAACCATCGCAACCGTGAGCTAGTAAGCCCAACACTGGTCCCCTTCGATGAGGAGGCAAACGAGGACAGGGATGGCACATATGAGGCACTTGGGGAGGACATATTTATCAATAATCGGCCCAAGATGTGCTGATGTGAATGGAGGTGGCTACGCTCGCAGGTGGGCCGGACCAGTCGCGGCAAGGTGCGTCGTATTTCCTTTTTCTTCTTCCTTTATTGTTTTTTTCTCTTTTTCGTTCCTTGGAAGCTGATTTTCTTTCATATATTTATTTCCTTGTATGGTCTTTTGTTTCTTTTCTCTTTTCAAGTTTGGTTTTTCTTCTGTCTCTTTTGCAATTTTCTTTCTACACATTTTATTTTTTAGTTTTAGTTACATATAGTGAATATTTTCCTAATATATGGTGAATATTTTTTAAATACACTGAACATTTTTTTGTATAAAATAAACTTATTAAAATACTTGCTATTTTTTAATATACGATGAATTCATTTTTGTAAAATACATTGAATATTTTTTAGTATATGACTAACTTTTTTTAATCAAACTCAAAAATATCTTAATATACAGTGAACTAGTTTTAATATCATTGAACTTTTCTTTAAACAAATTATGACATTTTTCTAAAATATTTTTAATAGGTTTTTAAAACTCTAGCTCCCAAAAAAAACAATCGTCATTTTTGGGTTAAAATTGACCAAACAACCTAACAGAAACAATAATAAAAATCCCTCAGAGGCAGAGTGGGTTGACCCATTTTCATTGGCTTCAGTTGGAGCCTCCCTTATTTGACGCCCACAAGCATCCAATAGGACCTCTCGCCTAGGTGGTGAAAGAGCATGGTGCCCCATGTTTGATTTTGGTAATTGATGACAATCCCTATGGACTAATGGTTTTCTTGAGTTATATTTGAAGGGTTTATCCACATGCATTGCTTGAGGACCATTTGTTGGTTTCAAGGTTATTAGAAGAAGATTGTGTCTTGACCAAGGTGTTATTCAACGAGTTATCCAAAGATTGGTTATATATAAGACAAGATACAAGGTTGATCAAGACTAGGTACAAAGAGTGATTCAAGTTGATCAATACAAAAGCGTAGAAGATGTACGAAGAAGGATCGAGTGATCCTATGGTATGGTATTCATTGTCCATTACGCTTTGTGTACTAATCCATGGTCTATGTGAGAGTTCCTTGTGGAGTTGGGTATGTTTCCATGGGCATGAATCAGAAGGAAGACCTCATCATCTATGAAGGATGACATCAAGTGGTGATCATCATCAAGGTTACGATGTGCAAGTTCAAGTGAAGCATCACGAAGAGATCACATGCTTGAAGCTTGCCGTTCATTGTGATTACAATGGACATGTGAAGATGTGCCGAAGAGAGGCTCACCCATAGTAGAGTATGGGGGAGCAATCTACTAGTCTTCATTGAGTCAGTGCAATCAAGAAAGGTGGTCCATCTTGAGGAGGACAAGATCGGCATCATCTAACTCAAGTGGACTATGTGCAAGGCAAAGGTTTGTCCATGATAGGTTTTCTATTTTACTAGTCTCATGGTGGTAGTTAGGAGACCGGGTTATAGGATTGATTGCCATACTATCAAGGGGGGTTGTCATGCCCCGAAACAAAGCTCGGATGTAACAGCCGCCACGCGTTTACAAACCGGAGCTTATAGACGTGTGAGGCCTAAATCAAACATTTTACAATAGTACACTTATACATCATATGTATTCTTTATTCTCGGGATACGAAGTTCTTGCTGAAAATAAACTCCTAAAGCACTTTTATTTATTCCCTCCCGACGCGTGCTACGCCTACTGCTCAAAGTCATTCTCAGGATCATTACCACTTTGGGCTGCGAAAATAGAAATTAAGCAAGGGTGAATACGATGATTCATACCCAGCAAGTAGCATTTTATCAAGCGTACGAAAAGAGAAAGCGTTATGAATATCACAACGGTGTGATTAAATTTCAAGAAAATGATAGAGCTACAATGGAAGGATTTAGCAGCGGAAATAATGTATTACCAAAGGCTGAATTTAAAGATAATATCCAGCGGGATTCAACGAGACTATTGAAGTAAATTATACAGAAGTGTATAAGGAAAAATATTGGTATCACACGTGATCAACAAGCTTCCAAACCCGGGAGTCACAGGGGTGAAATTTCACACCTTTACACTCTTAAGAGGGGTACACTACTGCAGGATGGTCCAAAAACGACACAACAATCAGAGACCCTTCGACGAAACTGTGTGCGATACATGAATCACAAACGGTATAGTTCAAACTCTGTCGCTAATGACACGAACTGTGTG
>CBMN010064002.1:1037-11875 GCA_000582825.1 Hordeum pubiflorum
ATATGAGATGATACCTTCGATGATATAGGATGATTTCGTTTTGAGTAATAGGTAGTACTGTTGGCATCCTAGAAGAGGAACCTTCAGCTAGATACTCACGTGAACCTTCAGCTTTAAAGGTCGTTGGTAGGGTACTACTCTTCAGCTGGATACTCATGTGAATCCTCGGAAGAGGAACCTACCGCGAGACAAATGAAGAAGCAATACACGGCAAGTGCAACAATATTATGCATGAACATGACAGGGCAATATGATGTATTTGAGCTAATGCATCTATTATTAGTGTTAGATGAAGTTGGTTTGACCCAAGGTTCAAATTCAAACTCCACATGTGAGATTACATATTGCATTTGAGAAATATGTCCAAGTTCTCCTATTTAGGTTTCTCTATCATGCATGAAAATAGCATAGATGGATTCTTTGAATTTTTCTAATCAATTTTCATATATGAATTATTTTCATTTGACATACTGATTACTTTATATGAATTTTAGAAGTTTTAAACATTTTCTAGAATTTGCTGATTGTTTAAAATACCAGAAAAAGGTTTATTGCGTCAGCCTTACATCAGCCTGACGTTAGCAGGTCAGCTGACAGTTCCAAGTCAAACTAGTGGCTGGGGCCCACATATCTGTGGCTCATTAGGTTAATTAAACTAGTTAATTTAATTGACAGCTATATACTAATTAGTGAGGGGCCGGGCCCACTTGTCATTGATCCAGGGGAGGTCAAACCCCTGGTCAAATGGGTCAGAGCTACCGTCTAGCTGTCGTTGGCAGCAGATGCGGCGAAAGGCTTCGGGTTTCCTCCTTCGGCGACCAAATCGACGGCAGATGGCATCTACGTGTGTGGCTCACTCATGCGCATCCATTGGGACAAACCACAAGGGCTGGGGTGGATGGAGTCTTCGCCGGCGATGAGCATAGCAGACTGCGGAGCTTGGGTGCGAGGCCGCAGAGTGCTAGGGGAGGAGCTGGGAGCTCCTACGGCTTCCTGGGGACCTCCTGAGCATGATGGCGTGCTCGGTCGCAAGCCTAGCTAGTCCTAGAAGCGGCAACGACATGACCAGCAGCGAGAAGCTTTTAGGTCCGATCGAATCAACGGCTACGCTAAGCAATCGAGCGCATCAAGAGAGGGGATCGACTCGGGAGCTCACAACGGTTACGACAAGCAGCTCAATGGGCTCGGGGAAGGCTTGGTGCGATCGAATGCACGACGGCGATTTCCGGTGACCCGAGGTTGAAGACAACGGCTTGCGGGCATTGTGGTGCTCCTGGCGTCGTGTGGCTCAGTGGAGAGGATCAGTTGCTCGACGCGGAGCTCGTGGACACGTCGGAGGGGCACAGTGGTGGTTGTGGCTATGACTATGGCGGCGGCGAGCTACAGCGGGGTTTGGCCAGGGCTGCGAGCGAGCGCGAGAGCAAGGGAGAGAGAGAATGGGGAGGAGAGACTGATCAGGACAGCAGGGGGGAGGTTCTCCCGCCCGTCGCGCTGGCCAGGGGAAGCACGCATGCTGCTACCGGCATGGCGCACGCGCGCGACGCCATGGCCTCCTTCTCCTTTGCCTACTGGCGAGAGGAAGAAGACGGGGCTACCCCTGGGCTGGGCCTCATCTGCCAGGTAAGACCCGGGTGAGGTTCTCCCTTTTTCTTTTATTTGATTCTTTTCTAATTTGCTCTCTGTTTAAAAATGTTTGGGCAAAAACCCTAAAGTCAAAAACCCTTGAATTTATTCTGGGGTATAAGTATATTATTGCTAAGACCCATAATAACTTTCAGCATTTTTGGAGCAACTAGAATATTTAAAGTCATTTAAGTGTCATTTTAGTTATATTTCTGGTTTATTTAAAATGTCAAATGGCTTGGTTAAATGTGCAACACCTCTGGTATGTTGTTTCCAACATTTATCACAGATGGTGAACATTTTTGTAGGGCATTTTGGATTCATTGAAAAAATTAATTATTGGACTTTGTTTATCGAATGAAGTGCTAGGGTTTGTCAATCCCCATTTCAAGTTTAGCAAAAATGTAAACATGATGTAACACTGAAGCTAGCACAATGCAAGGGGAAAAACTAGGGATGTGACATGAAAATGTTGGTTGACAGTGGGGCCGGTTTGAACTTGATCTCACCAGAGGTGATCAAGAGGCTCCAAATCCCCAACGAGGACCTTAAGCAGACATGCACTTTCCAAGGGATCAACCCGGGAAGAAGCCAGACGAAGGGGAAAATTACATACCCGGTAACATTCGGCAGCAATCTCAACTTCAAGACGGAGAAGATTGTCTTCGACATCATCAAGATACCACTTTTGTATAACAGAGACCTGGGCAGCAATCTCAAATTTCATGTCGGCATCCCATTACGCCAATAATACATTGAAGTTTGTTGGAATCGGGGCTCCGGGGACACAAGAGATGTTCGAACTCTAGGGTGCTCCGGTTCTCCAACCTCGCTCTCTCTCGCTAACCTACGGCGGAGCTTCGGCGTGCTTGAGCTTGGGGGAAGAACAAAGAACACGGCGGTTTACCTTGGTTTGGGCCACCTTGCGGCGTAATACCCTACTCCTCCTTATCTGGATTTCTTAGGGGTGAGAGTGAATACAGATGGCTTCGCCCTCATCATTGCTACCTACCCCCCTTTTTATCCTGGCTTTTTTCCTCTTCCCCGAAAATACCAGGAGGGAAGGGTTGCCACAAGCGCCAGTTTGAAGGGGGACAGGACTGCAGCGTATCCTGACTAAAGTGGTCTTCGCCTGCCAAAGCCTCCCTTTGTGATGCACCAGTGGGCTCGGGATGACCTCCGTCCTGGCGAGCTCCCAGCCTTGGCTGCCTAACACCAAATGCAAAACCTTTGGCGGCCGCTTTGGGAACTGGCGGGATGGCCCTGCTCCCTTAGCACCAAAGAGGAAAGTCTTCCTTCTGTAGCCCCCCTGCCGCGGCTCCGGACGATGCTTGGCAGGGCGCGCACTGCCCTCGGAACGGGACGGGCTGCGCGACCCCATCGAGCCTCCTTTGACCTATGCACCCCCCGAGGCCCCTGGGGGGCACCCCCGAGAGGCGACCTCGCAAGGGTGTCTTCGTGAGGCTGGCGGGGGTGCCTCTGGCCAATTGCCTCACGAGACAGGGGCCCCATGAGGGCCCTCTTCACGACTCCCTCTGGACGGGCTGCACTCGGCCCAGTCCCCGTGTTTTGACGTGGGCCTCAGGCAGACGGGCCTGGGTACGCTTCAGGAGATTCCTCGCTTGAGTTCCTGCATACGGTGACCAAGGGAGGAATCGCCTGGAGCATAGTGCCCGAGGTGGCAAAGCACCTCACTAGTAAAACGTAATCACCTTCTTGCGGTGGTTCCATGAAAGGGCAAGACACCAAGGACCCTATGAGGTGACGTGTACGGGAGCAAGCCCACGAGACAGAGCTCGATCGCTTAGATTTATCAACGTTGCAGGGACAAACCCAAGCATAGATGTTGTGTCCTGCCCCGGTCATGAGACGGCCGGGGGAAGGGTCGTGAGGGTGCGGCAAATGCAAGTGGTGACGAAGCACCAGGCGCAAGGCTTAAGCAAGTGTCATGAATTCATCAGAGGATAACCAAAATCGCTATAGTACCAAAAGGTGTGGAAGCCATAGGGGGAACCCTTGCCCGCTCAAGGATAATGCAGCCCGGAGGGCNNCCTCAATTTTAAACAACCAAAAAGTCACTTGGCGATTATGTTGTTGTGGGAGCGTCCGGCTGCTTGGCGAAGCGTGTCGCGAAGGTCCACCTCTCAGGGACCGGATGGTTCTTGAGGTCTTGGGGGGCAGTGAGGGCCCGACACCTCACGAGGCGCCATTGTGAGTTGCATGAGTCTTTGGAAGGTGGCGCCAGCGTTCTCCAGGCCAAAGGGGTCCCGCGATGTCGACGCACATGCATACATTGACGTCATCCCCGGGAGCTATCGTTGGCTTGGCAGGCCGCCCTGGGCAAGCACACCGCGCATGGCCTGAGCCTCCTGCAGCCTACCGATTTCCCGGGAGATGAATTCCTGCGCCCTTGGTGCCTGGCGCTGCTTCCTTTGCTCACAGGGGCACGCGTCGAAGCACGCCTCCAAGTGGTTCCCGAGCACCTCCCTCATCACACGGGTCAGGTCGGATGCCTTCCAAACAGAAGCCCCCGAGCCTGGCTTGTGGGAGGCACCGAACACGCCTTCCTATGCTGGAGGGAGGTAGGAGCCCGTGACGGTCACGGGGTTCGCGGCGCTGGTGTGCGGCGCCGCGTTCCTTGCCTCGGGTAGGCCTTGGGCGGGCAGTAACTGCTCTTCCTCGGGGGTGCGGCCTCACGGGGCTTGGCATTTCCCTCGTCGTCATAGTGCTCAGCCGCAGCCACTTTGTAGGCTCGCTCGAGGGAGCAGACCGCATCCTTCTCATCGCAAGCGATGGCCATGTCGCCGCTGCAGCCAGGCATCTTGAGNNNNTTGTAGCCGTGGTGAGTCGCCGCCATGAACTTGGCCAGCACTGGGTACCCCAGGATTGCGTTGTATGGGAGGCCAATGTGTACCATGTCGAAGTCGATGAGCTCGGTGTGGTAGTTTTCGCGTGAGCCAAAGGTGACCGGGAGGCGGATCTGCCCCAGGGGGACGGTGTAGCCTTCTTTCACCCCAGAGAATGGCCTCGTAGGCATCAGCTGGTCGTAAGGCACCTGGAGCGTCTCAAAAGTTTCCACGGAGAGCACGTTGAGGCCCGTGCCTCCATCGTTGAGGGTCTTGGTGACCATAATGTTGCTGATGGTGGGGGTGCACAGCATGGGGAGGGCGCCCACAGCTACCGTGGACTTGAGGCCGTCCCTGGCGTCAAAGCAGATGGCATACTGCAATCACTTGAGGGGTCACGTGGCCTCTGGCTTCGGGAGGGCAGCGTTCACCTCGCGAGAGAACTACTTGAACAGACGGTTGGATGCCGGGGTGTGGGCTCCGCCGAGTATACAAGCGATCGCGCCAGGCTCCTGATAGCCCCCGCCCCCCTCGTCTCGCTGGGCGTTTTCACTCCTTCTGGGTGGTGGAGGCAGCGGCGGAAGAGCAGTGTTGTCCTAAGGGCACGCCTCACGAGGTTGCTCACGCCAGGCGTCCTCACGAGGCTGACCATGCCAGTTGTCCTCGCGAGGCTGCTCGTGCCAGCCTTGGAGAGGATTACCGCCATGACTGTGCCACCTGCCTCCGCTGCGACCGCTTCCACGGCCGGTGCTGCGATCACTGCGCTCCAAGCGTTGCCCGACACGCTCGTCGCGGAGGGACTTGAGCTCCTGGCAGTCTTCGGTGTTATGCATGTGCATGTCGTGGTAGATGCAGAACGGACGACGGTCCTTCTCGGGCGCATCGCGGTCGCGGCCGCGCTTCTGCTCAGGTTCTGCCATGAGAACGGTCGGGCCCTTGCGTTTGACTTCTTTGGCCTTCGCCTTGCCATCGTCTGGCGCGGCGTCGGGGTCGTCATGGATAAAGAGGCGACCCTCCTCGGCCTTGGCGCATTTGTCAGTGATGTTGAAGAGCTCCAGAGCTGAGATGAGTCCATCGTTGATGGCGAGCTTTTCACATATCCGAACATCCTTGACACCACTGGTGAATGCCGTGATGATGCTTCGTCCAAGGCGCGCGGGATCTTGTTACGCACATGGCTGAAACGTTGGATGTACTTGCGCAAGGTCTCTCTGGGGCGATGCTTCACGCGTCGCAGGTCGTTGACGGAGAGCGGGTGGTCATGCGTGCCCTTGAAGTTGGCGACGAACAGCTCACAAAGCTTTCTCTAAGAAGAGATTGACTCCTCGGCATGTTCATGAGCTAGGAGCGCGCGCTATCCTTGAGGGCCATGGGGAACCAATTTCCCATGACCTTTTCATCGTCGTTCACCGCTTCGATGCTTAGCGCGTAGAGATGGAGGAACTCCGTGGGGTCAGGGACTCCATTGTAGAGTGGGGGCAGCTCAGGCTTGAACTTAACGGGCCAAACCACCCTCCATAGCTCACGAGTGAATGCTCGGCAGCCCACCGTGCAAGTGGGAACGCCATGCGTGAGGGCGGCTCGGTTCTGGCGTCCAATGGCCGCAACGTCCTAGATGATCATGTCTTGGCGTTGGCGCTGCTGCTCAAGGATCACACGCGCGTCAGGCGGCACGCGGCGGACAATTTGACAGCTTGCCTCGTCCTAGGCCGGTGGAGGCGCCTCATGGGGCGGGTCGCACGGGCGTGCGTCGCGCGAGGCTCAGCCGGCTCATCGCGCAGGGGAGGCGGCGGCGGCACCCCGTGTGCCACGTCCCCAGCTCGAGACGGTGGGGGCGGAGCGAACGAGAGGGCGTCAGGGCTTCTCCAGCGGCGGTGACGAGTTTGGTGATGCGGCCCAGCCAGGCATTGTAGCCGACGTCTGCCGGATGGTAACGCAGCAGCTCGCGTGCCATGAGCAGTGCAGCCTGCACGTTCACGTGCTCAAGGCGAGCGTGGGAGGAGGAGGTCGTGGCAGTGCGGCCGTCCCTCTGCACGGAATGGTGCATGAAGGAGTCCTGTTGCTCGCGTGCAGCAGGGTCGATGGAGGCTACAATGACCTGCGGGCACAGTCTATCCAACGCGGGCTGCTCGGCTCTCAGCACGCACACGACGGGCTTCGGCCATGGGGTCAGCAAAGGCGGAGCCAAAACGGAGCTGAAGAGCGGCGGCGCACACCTACCAGGCGTGCCAAATGTCGGAATCGGGGCTCCCGAGACCCAAGAGAGGTTCGAACTCTAGGGTGTGCCGGCTCTCCAACCTCGCTCTCTCTCGCTAACCTACGGCGGTGCTCCGGCGTGCTTGATCTTGGGGGAAGAACAAATAACGCGGTGGTTTACCCGGGTTAGTGCCACCTTGCGGTGCAGTACCCTACTCCTGCTTGTCTGGATTTCTCACGGGTGAGAGTGAATACAGATGGCTTCGCCCTCATCGTTGCTGCCTTCCCCCTTTTTATCCTGGCTTCGGTCCTCTTCCCCCAAAATATCAGGCGGGAAGGGTTGCCACAAGCGCCAGTTTGAATGGGGACATGACTGCAGTGTATCCTGACAAAAGTGGTCTTCGCATGTCAAAGCCTCCCTTTGTGACGCACCGGTGGGCTCGGGGATGACCTCCGTCCTGGCGAGCTCCCAGCCTTGGCTGCCTAACACCAAACGGAAAACATTTGGTGGCGCTTTGGGAACCGGCGGGCTGGCCCTGCTCCCTTAGCACCAAAGAGGAAAGTCTTCCTACTATATCCCCCCTATTGTGGCTCCGCACGATGCTTGGCAGGGCGCGCACTGCCCTCGGAACGGGACGGGCTGCGCGACCCCGTCGAGCCGCCTTTGACCTATGCGCCCCGCGAGACCCCCGGGGGGCACCCCTGAGAGGCGACCTCGCGAGGGTGTCTTCGTGAGGATCGCGGGGGTGCCTCTAGCCAATTGCCTCACGAGGCGGGGGGGCCATGAGGGCCCTCTTCACGACGCCCTCTGGACGGGCTATAGTAGGCCCAGTCCCCGCGTCATGACGTGGGCCTCAGGCAGACGGGCCTGGGTAAACCCTTGTCCCACTGGCCCGACAAAGTTGCCAGGGCCAACACGTCATCACCATGCACTCTGACAAGAAAGACACAATATTTTGCGTCGACAAGCTCTACCGAGAGGCAGTGGCAGCATCAGCCGCAAGGCTCTTGCTATTGACGACAACTATCCCAGGGAGATGAAGAACGGCAAGACCTCTGGCAAGGACTCCGGGAAGCGCACTACAAAGTGTGGCACACCCGTTGAGTACGTTCCAGAGAGCTCTGCCGCCAAGAGCAAGAAATCCAAGACCGCCCCACCTGCAATGGATCAAGTGGCTACATTGGAGGATGGCAAGGGCAACACTTTCACCGTAAGTACCACCCTTGATGACAAATAGAAAAACGCGTTCGTCTCCTTCCTATGGGTGATTATTGATGTGTTTGCCTGGCAGCCATCTGACATCCTTGGTGTTCCCAGGGAGGTGATTGAGCACCACCTTGCCATTTGCCCCCATACATGCCTCGTCAAGCAGCAGGTCAGGAAGCAAGCTTTAGAGCAGCAGGAGTTCATTGCCGAAGAAATCAAGAATTGGAAGTAGCAATCCTGACCACGGGAGTGATACACCCAACCTTGTTGGCAAATCCTATTGTAGTGCAGAATGCAAACGGAAAGTGGAGGTTTTGTATCGACTTTACTGATTTTAATAAAGCTTGTCGAAAAGATCTCTTTCCCTTGCCACGCATTGATCAGATAGTGGACACTAGTGTCGGCTGCGAGCTCATCTCCATTCTTGACGCCTACTCTGGTTACCATCAATTTTTATGGCCAAGGAAGACGAAGTGTATGCCTTTCGGATTAAAAAGTGTTGGTTCAACATTTGCAAGAGTTGTGCAAATTGGTTTTGAGCCCCAGCTGCACAGGAATGTGGAAGCATATATGCATGATATAGTAGTCAAGACCAAGGATAAAGCAACACTAGTTCAAGATATAGAAGAGACATTTGCGAACTTGCGCAAGATCAGCTTGAAGCTCAACCCCGAGAAGTGTGTGTTTGGCATCCCATCTGGCAAGATTCTTGGGTTCTTTGTTTCTCAATGTGGAGTTGAAGCCAAACCTGACAAGATCAAAGATATTGAGCAGTTGGAAGCACCGAAGCATGCCAAGGATGTGCGCCGCTTGGCGGGTTGTGTTGCCACTTTGAGCAGGTTTATTTCTAAGTCTGCTGAGCGTGCTTTGCCGTAAGATTTGAAGAAGTACTTGTCCTCAACGTCCATACTAGTTATGCCTTGGCTGCAAGAGCCGTTGTTGCTGTATCTGGCGGCAACAAATCAAGTGGTTAGTGCTACACTAGTGGCAAAGAGGAAAGCAAACGAAGAAGAGGCAGCAACCCCAGAGCCGACAGTCGAAAAGCCAGAGTCTTCTTCGGCAAGCCAGGCTACCGCCAACACAAGTACATCCCAAGAAGCAGATCAACAAATTGTGCGGAAGAAGAAGATGGTGTAGCACCCAGTTTATTTTGCCAGTTCTCTCCTGCAGGGCGCTAGGTCAAGATACTCTGGTGTGTAGAAGTTGCTTTTTGGCCTCCACGTGGCCTCCGGAAGCTACGCCACTATTTCCAAGCACACCATATCACCGTTGTCACTCGCTTTCCTTTGTAGAACATCTTGAGGAATCTAGAAGCAACCGATAGGATAGTAGAGTGGGCATTGGAGCTGGCCAGTTTTGATTTGAGTTTTGAAAGCACATCAACTATTCAAAGCAGGGCCTTGGTGGAGTTCATTGCAAAATGGACAGCAACGCAAGACGAAGAAATACAAGAAAGTTCTCTCCCTGGCAACAAAACAAACCAAGAGTGGGTTATGTGCTTTGATAGGGCCTTTTCGCTGCAAGGCACCGGTGCCGGTGTGCTTCCTGTCGCACCCACCGGAGATCACCCCAAATACGTAGTTTGGATGCACTTTTCGCGGGAGAAAGCCACCAACAACACTGCTGAGTATGAAGGATTCCTTGCCGGACTGCACATTGTATTTGATCTTGGCATTATAAAGTTGATCATCTGAGGTGACTCATAGTTAGTTGTGCGGCAAATCAACAAGGATTACCAAAGACCTTTGATGGAAGCATATGTAGATGAAGTGAGGAAGTTGTAAGAGCACTTTGACGGTCTGCAAACAGAGCATGTTCCTCGTGCAGAGAATAGCATTCTGATGACATGTCCAAGCATGCCGCCCAGAAGCTACATGTGGAACCAGGAACTTTTGTGCTGCAACTGAATCAACCTTATGTTGCACCATCATTGTGGCAATCAAAGAAAAGAAAAGCTAGATCTAGTGACTACTTTTCGGCAGAGCTCCCGGAAGCTATTGGCAAGAAGGTTGCCAGAAGCAATGCAACGCCAGCCGGTGAGCACAAACTTCGGCAGGGCCTGAGGCCCTTGTCGTTGAAGCAAGCGCTCCGTGACAGAGGAAATGCCTTTAGTCCTTGTCGTTGAGACGCAGGCTCTAGCATGGTCACAACAAATAGTCCAATACCTTCAAATAGGGGAACTTCCTGAAGAGCAAGAAGAAGCTGAGAGAGTAGCCGGCAGTCAGCTATGTATCAATTTGTGGACATCATATTGCACAGAAAGTGACAGAACGAGGTAAAATGAAGTGTATTTCACGGGAAGATGTACAGAAGCTGATACATGAAGGAGTGTGGGTCTCGTGCTCTTGTCGGCAAGTTATTCCGGCAAGGTTTCTACTGGCCGACAGACCTTCAAGATGCAGTGGTTGTGGTAACAAGATGTGAAGCATGTCAATTCCACGCCAAGCAGATACATCAACCAGCTCAGGCCCTCCAAACCAGACCTCTTTCCTGGCCCTTCTCGGTCGGGGGGCTCGACATTGTCCGCCTTTTCCCCCGTGCTACCGGGGCTTCGAGTTCTTGTACGTTGCAATCGACAAGTTCACGAAGTAGCCAGAGGTTGAGCCGGTAAGAAAAGTGAAATCACAGTCAGCAATCAAGTTCTTGAAGGGAATTGTTTCCCGTTTTGGAGTACCTAACAGGATTATCACCAACAACGACACACAATTCACAAGCCACACCTTCATGCAGTATTGCCAGACCCTTGGAAGCAAGATCTGTTTTGCATTTATCGCTCATCCAAGAAGCAATGTCCAGGTGGAAAGAGCAAATGCGGAAGTGTTGTGTTGGCTCAAGACAAGTACATTTGAGAAGCTACACAAGTGTGGGAGGTGCTGGATTGATGAGTTGTTGACGGTTCTTTGGTCACTCGGAACGACACCAAATCAAGCTACCCACAACACTTAAAGCACAACTTCTCCCTAGGT
>CBMN010064017.1:2876-24478 GCA_000582825.1 Hordeum pubiflorum
GGCTATTCGAATAGTTTGACACTCTCCAGAGGCTATATACTTTACCCACAAGACTCGTGGAATTTTCGTGTCAATGCACGACTCATGGTACATTAAGTACCCGAACATTACCTTTCCCTAGTCAATACTAACTTAGAGTCCACTTGTTAATACACAATCCTCATGTTAAAACATCACAATAAACAAGTTTAATACTGCATTTTCATGAGGGGACTCAACTGTGTGCCTGGTGTATGTAAAAGAAGCCTTAGTCATCCATTCAGGCATGACCCTGTATCTTGAGTGAATGAGTCACTACAACCACTAGTAATGCGTGCTCATTGCTAGTATCGAGCAAGGTAATCAATAAAGCCCCGTCCCATAAGGGGGGAGTGTGGTTGTATGTTTTTGGTTGAGACGGTCGAGAAATCTTAAATGTAATCCGTTTTGAAAACAACACACTCAACTTCCCTCGGTAGACCACTTATTTATCAAGTAGTGACCTAGCTCAACACCTCCCAAGGGTATTAGTGACACCCGTTGGGGTTTACGAAAGTCTTTGTTAAACCACATTTGACCCTTATATATGCATGACCCTACCCCAATTTGCATAGCCAAGCTTCTACAAGCACCTATCTAATTCCCACCAACACAACTCTAAGCAAGGATAGATTCATGAACAATGCAAGTATCAACGGAAATATGTAAATAGAGGCAGGCTTGCCATCACTATAATACCATGCTTTTGGTGCGGAAAGGAAATACTATGATGACATAAAAAGGGGTTTTATCATCATGGTCAAGGGGCAGAAATGTTGAGGTGCTGACAAAAATGTTGAACCATTTTTATTAAATACTTATAGGAAAACAAAAAATACCAATATTTGGGAGTTGGACATGCAGAAATCATGAAATACTACGATGACATAAAAAGGGATTTTATCATCATGGTCAAGGGGCAGAAATGTTGAGGTGTTGACAAAAATGTTGAAGCATTTTTATTAAATACTTATAGGAAAATGAAAAATACCAATATTTGGGAGTTGGGCAAGTAGAAATCATGATATGGATTTTTAATGGTGGATATGCATATTCAAATTTGAATTCAAATTTGAACAGTGCAGAAAAGTGTGATGGAAAAAACCCTGAAAGTTACACCATTAAATAGGTGGGATTTTTAGAAGATTTTAGGAGTTGGAATCATTGCATTTGGACAAGTATTTATTTAAACATGAATTTTGGATGTTTCTGGAAAATAGAAAAAGAAAAACTCCAGTGTTGCAGTGCGCCGAATCTGACACAGCTGGGCCGACCAAGAGGAAATCAAGCCCGATACGAAGTTGTATGGGCACACACGGCTGATTTAAACCTTAAGGATGGGACCCTCCTATCAGTGAGAGAGGGGCATGTGAGGCTGATAGACGGGCCCCACGGGGTCATCATCAACCTCTCGCAAGGGAGGGCGGTGAGCTCACCGACAACGATTCTAGCGGCCATTCATTGCGTTGGTGGTTCGAGGGGACTCGGCGTCGAGCCGCACGTTAGGTGGAGGTGGAGGGGATCGCCGGGGTGGCCTGGTTCGTTGGCGACGAGGAAGCAGGGTGGCGGAGCTTTAGCCCAAGATTGATCCCGTCGCCCGGAGCTGCAAACAGAGCGGGAGATAGAGGGAAAGAGGTCAGGGAGTTGCGGGGGTTACAGAGAAGTAGAAATGGATGCTAAAGGAGGCATGTACTACGTGAACGGCGGCGACCCAAGGCAGAGGAGCTCGACTTGATCTCGAGCTCGGGGCCTTATGGAGGGGAACGGTAGACACAGGAGGGTGATTGGGAGAGAGTAGCATCGAGAGGAGGGCACGGGGTGGCCTTAAATAGCCGGTCGAGGCTCACCATGGACGGAGCTCACGACCATCCGTAGAAATGGTTTGGCTTGGCAAAGGTGCTGGGAGTGCTTTGCGACGGTCGTGGGGTGGTCCAAGGTTTAAGGAAGAGAGAGGGAGAGTGGGGCAAGGTCAAGGCAGGTCCCGTGCGCGGGCAGGGAAGGGCGGAGCTCGGGCATTACTCGGGCGAGCTCAGGAGAGAGAAAAATAAGGCGAGGGAGGAGGAGACCGATAGTGTGACGTGCTGCAGACATCGAGGTGACCTCGAGGGACACGATTTTGATGCCCCAAGTTGTCGGTTGCGTCGGAATGGGCAAGCTTCAGTGCGGGAGTGCACTGCAGCATGCTCTAGAGCGCGTCTTCGGCATGTCATGGCATTGTTTATGCATTTTGGGTGCGGCCACTTGTGTCTAGAGATGCTAGGGGTGAGTACACAATACAGGGTTGGCCTTGGATGCTCTGGAGACACACGAGGAGATAAGAGGGGTTGAGAGAGAGGGAACAATGTTGTCCAGAGGGTAAAATGGGGTTTTTACCAACTAATAAGTCAGCAAAGGAAGAGAGGGTGTTATTGGGGGTAGAAGGTCACTAGGGAGAGCTCTGGTGAAAATTTGAGCTCAAGAAGAATAGTGGAAGGGGTCAAAATAGTAACTTTTACAATATAGCAGAAGGTGTTTGATGATGATCTAGGGTACCTAGAGGAATCCAATGGTTTGAAAATTAACAGAAATGTGATACATGACGAAAGGAGACTCTGGTAAAAGTTTCACCTCAATAGGAGAAACTTCATAGTGCAATGATTTCAAAACCTAGAAATGATTAGATTATGTTTTGAGATGATTTGGTGAACCAACTTGATTTGGATTGAGATGAAACTTTGTAAGATCAACATTTGAGCAAAATGTGACTTGCTAGAAATTTCCTGGATTTATTTCATAATATTTCCTATAGAAATATTTCAAATACTTGAAATATCTAGAAAGGGTTTTTGAGGATTTTGTCCAATATTTTGAACATGACCAAGTGCGGGAATTCATATATATGGAAAACATATGTCCACTAAGTTACACTAAATTTTCTCAAATATTTTTGAAATACTAAAATAATTTCCTCCTATAAAGGACTATTTCAGGCCTCATGAAAGAGCCTTTAAATAAAATATAAACAAAACTTTCAAATATTATTTTTGTGGTTTTGGGAAGTCTTATAGCTAATGGGTTTCAAATATATTTTTTGAAATATTGAATGTAGCCTAAATTAAGTACTTGTAGTTCAAGTCTTAACATATGGGGTTTTGAAATCCTAAATTTAGTAAATGCTTTTTGGCCAAGATATTTTTGTATAAAAATATTTTTATAACCTATACACATGGCATGATCATTGGGGAAAAATTTGGCTCAAGTGAAGGAGTTATGAGAGTAGGGGAATTTCTATGAATTTAGAGCACATTAAAACAACAAGCAATTGGAGTCAAATGATGTGTTATGAAACATTGGGTGTGACACTCGGCCCCGGAAAGAGTGTTTTAGATAAGTCTGGCCTACGGCCAGATAATGAACCTAACGTACCTCTCCCTTTTAAACGAGATGCCGGACCGAATCCGGAGCCTTGGGATTTCAGACGACCAGACTTCGATCTACGATTGAATCAAATGTAAAGCTGATAACTAGGAAATTTATGTCCCGCCGACCACCCACCTAGTCCCCATGGCTGAAGACTTAACCGATGTGCTTGACTACACATCCAAGGAAGATAACGGGGATGAATACACTGGTGATCGACCTGGCACCGCTCAATCCAAGACTGACAAATGGGTGTTAACCTCCACCTATGATGTATACATGGTGGATACACCCAGAGATGACACGGGGCTAGAAGATGAAGATTCCCCCAGGCATCGACCATGTGGGAAGCACTAGAGAAGGCCTAGTAGAGGCAACATGAGCAATAGGGACCCTGAAAACGGCACCCCCAATAACAATAAGACCCTTGTCGGTGCCGAGCACCAGGATAACGCCGAGGAGGTTGCGTGCGGTCTTGTCGACGACACCAGAGGGGCCGAGGACTTGGACGACCCCGAAGATAGCAATTATTTAGCAGAATCGGAGGACGTCAAAGTCTCGGACCCGACGAGTACGTAGTCCCCGAGAAATATCAAGCTTTGGAAAATTACTAGAGACGACTCATGGCGACCTCCCATAGTATCAAACAAAGACGGGCTCGGCTTAAAGCTGATCAGGACACGCTCATGACAAGTGGATCGAGGTCATTTAGGCCAAACAGAACCTTGAGGATCGACTCGAGAGTCAACCCAAATCGTACCCCATGGAGACGCATACTCGCAGCATTCGATGACGAAGTAGATGACGATTTACCACACGATCACGATCACCTCGATCAGCCTAGGGGGCAGACAGTCCATTAGGACGGCCCCGAGAACACCCTGCCAACAATCACCATGATGGCAGAAATCCTAACTCCCTGATCCATCATTTAATCTCTGGGAAAGATTAGACACCCCACCTTAGTCCATTTATAGATCCAGGAATCGGGCACACGTGGGACAGGCTGGATATCAGGAATGGTTAGAGAGAAACGCCAGGGCTCAGGGGGATCAATGTGCTCGGACAGCGCCATATGTCTGACAGTCTATAGCTCGGGTCAGAAGAGCCGCACACCCAATTTGTTTCACAGATGAGGTCATGCAACACCAAATCTAGGAAGGGTTTAAACTCGTTAACATCAAACCATACGATGGGACCACTGACTAGGCAGTGTGGATTGAATATTTTCTTCTCCACATACACATGGCCAGGGGAGATGACCTCCACACCATCCAATACTTACCTTTGAAGCTCAAAGGGCCAGTGAGGCATTGGCTTAATAGCTTGCTCGAGGAATCTATCGGGAGCTGGGAGGAGCTCAAATACGCATTCCGAGCCAACTTTCAAGGCACCTATGTGCGCCTCCTGGATGTCGATGACTTAAGCCTTATTAAGCAACAACACAGTGAGTCGGTCCGGAAATTCTAGAACCGGTTCTTGACTACGAATAATCAAATAATTGATTGCCCCAAAGCAGAGGCAATCACCGCTTTCCGCAACAATGTTCGAGATAAGTGGCTAACCCGACAGCTCGGGTAGGATAAGCCAAAGACCATGGCGGCCCTTACCTCCCTCATGACTCGGTTTCCGGAGAAGAGGACATCTGGTTGGCCCATATCAATAACAACAACAACGACCCCAGCACCTCCGAGGTCCGCGACGAGAATGGGAAGCCACGGTGAAATAGGAACAACAAGCACCACCATAAAGGTAGCAACAACAGCGACACTGAGGAGACGACAATAAATGCAGGATTTAGCAATCAGCGCAACAGCCAAAAAAAGAAGCCCTTTCAAGGGAACATAGATGGCTCGTCTGCCCCTGCCAAAATCCTTGGTAGATCCTGCAAAATTAACAGCACCACGGATAAACCCGCTAATCACACATACGAAAACTGCTGGGTTATCAAGCATGCCGGCAAAACTCTGGCCGTGACCCAAGGCAAGGGACAACCTCATAGCGAGGACGAGCATGGAATACCCAGGCCGCATAATGGAGGCCAAAAACAATTCCCTTTAGAAGTGAAGGATGTGAACATGATTTATGTCACCCACATCCCCAAGAAGGAGAGGAAGACATCACTTCTGGACGTCGACATCAGTGGCAGCCATCTCCAAAACGAAGGCCTCTCTATCGGCGGCAAGTTGGGCTTCGAGCTGCTGAAGTTCTTGTATTTTGGCTATGTGCCAGATCTTCGCCTCATCGGCCCTCTACAGCAGTTGTTGCTTAGCTCAGTCAATGAGCTGCTTGTGAAGCTAGAGTTTCTCCCAACGCCAGTTGAAGCGTTCCTATGCCTTCTTGAAGCCTTCATTCATGTATTGAAGGAAAAACTAATTAGAGGCTTCATCATCAAGGTCCGGCTCCTCGTCAGTGGTCTGGGAAGGGAGAACAACAAGCTCTTCCTCCACTTCCAAGGCCCTATATGGACTAGTGCTAGCGCCAAAAGGATCAAGAATGCTATCTCTCCATGGTGCAAGTGCAAACCTCCAAGACCTTCTGGACGGAGCACCTGCGTAATGGGACGGATGGATGTCAGCAGCTGGGGCATCGTCGTTGGCTGTTCGCACCTCCATTTCTACTACTGGCGAGGTGGAGTTATTGCTGACAATCTCATCGAAGGCATCGACAGCTTGTTGTTGTTGTTGTTGTTGTTGTTGCTCTCGAGGCTTCTTCCGCGGTGGTGTTGGCGGCTTCCTCTGCAGCAATCCTGGTGGCCTCATCTGCCGCACTCTTAGCAATCGCCTCCACATCGTCTGTGGTTGCCCTTTCTCTAGAGGGATTTTGCTCCACGAAGAGGGAAGGAACTCAAATTCAAATCCAAGAAATGAAGACAAGTTGGCAAAAATAGAGAAGCGCTTAAAGGAGGTAGAATACATGTTTCTATCTATTGACGTGGAGTAATTCCCCCTCCGGCAACTTTGGTTGCCGTTGTCTCGCCCCCAGTGTAGACAGGCTCATCTGTGGTAGTCCTTCCCGGCAAGCTGCTCTCTGGATGGATGCGTCAAGGGTGCACCAAAGTATCAGTTCCTAGTGCTTTGCTTCATGCCAATAACCCTCCAGCCCTTTGTGAACTTCAGTAGAGGGAGGGAGCGTCAGTGTCAAGGTACGACAATCTATGGGACCAGCGAGGCCCCTTAGGTTCACTGTGGGGCTCAAAGTGGGCAAAGAGCAACACTAGCTAACAACACACAGAGGATTTATTCATGTTCGGGCTACCCGGAGGTGTAATACCCTACGTCCTGTGTGTGTCTGGATTATGAGAGTGCTCAGTTACAAGGAGTACAACATCCTGACAAGGTGCTCGAGAGTGCTTCTACACATGCAAATGAGCAGGGTTTCAACCCTTGTGCCAATCACCATGGGCCCCCTTTTATAGACTAAGGGGTCACCACAATGGCTAAAAGGGTAATTACATGAGATAGGTAGCACTGTAAATAGTGGTCAAACTACTGAAAGGGGCTACAGTAGCAAATACCTAACCCCGAGGGATTAGGACAGGCGCATTAAATGCACCATGAGGTGTCACGCTGGCGCCGTCTCCCATCAACCTCATCATCTCCTTCTGTGCCGTTAGCCCAACTACCAGCTATTCTTCCGCCACACCATTAGGACTAGTGTCATTAAGGTTGAGGTAATTCTCCAGAGCTTCCATGTGCCCCGATAATCTCTACATAATAACATGCCCGCTCGACACGTCACTGATGGGGACAATCAGCCTGGTGAGGTGGAGCGGTGTCTCGGTAATGGGATCTTGACGAGCATGAAGCTGTTGGGTCTTCTCTAGGTAAGTGGCTTGCCGGTGCATGGAATCTCTCCTGATGCCGTGTTGAGTGTAGCATCTCCCCGACAAGGCTTGCTGAGCGGGAAACTGTTGTCATCTATGCACAAGTAGGGGTACCAAAGAGCCCATTCTTAAGTACACCGACATAAGTCCCCGGTCCTGGGCCACACTTGAGTCCGTGACGTTGTTGGCTAGGCCTAAATTAGTGCACAGACACAAGTGGCAGAACTTTACTGTGGTTGTAATGATGCACTTTACCACCCACCCATGACACGCATTAAATGCCGGACATGGGAAAGGTGGAGCAAAATGGCGCCTGGGGTGCGCGCCTAAAAAGGCGCGGCCACTTCAGACGGGGAGAGCCAACCTCAGCGCATTCTACCTTATAAAAAGGGATTCGCAGAGGCGCTGCACATCCAAGCCATCATTCCTCACTCTGTCATCACTGTCTTCTCCCTTGGGCAACACAGAGCTCCTCCGCCGCTCTGCCGTCTTCGTGTGTCTCCTCCATCAAGTCTCCTCGAGATTGTCATGGCGCCCAAGAGGAAGTTCCCTAGCGTCGACTCGACACAGGAGAAGAAGTCCAAGAAGGCCGTTGACCCAGTCGCCGAGGTGAGGAAGCAGGTTCTGGCGGTGGTGCCGAGATCCGGTGTTGTCTTCTATCCATTAGTGCTGACGGGCAACGACCTCACCGCGAGGTATGCTTGCATGTCGTGGAAGGAAACCACGGCGCATCGTGCGCTAGAATTGTTCCCCAGCAGCACTCAGCCATGTGCGGAGAAATACCCAATCTTCACAGTGTATTTCTACTGCGGGATGGTCCCCCTTTTGCTGCATTCTTCATCGATTTGATGTTGACATACGGCTTTAGGCTATTAGACTTTACCCCAATGCCGTGACCACCCTATCGGTGTTTGCGCATATGTGTGAAAACTTCATAGGAATAGTCCCAGATGTATCTCTATTCCGCCAATTTTATTATCCATGACACTAGCTCCGGAAGCGTCACGTGGATCCCAGAGCCACCCACAAGGACGTATATCCTCCCGGCAACCTGCACAAGAAGTGGGAGGAGTGGCGGGGAGAGTGGTGCTATATCAAGGATAAAGACACCCTAGCATTCTGCAAGATCTGGAAATCGAAGCCAATCCGGAGCATAGAATGGAGTGATCTGGTTGCCGATGACGATAAGATGCAGATCTCTATCACCCGCATGCTTCGCTTGTAGGTTGTCGGGCTCACCATTGAAATGGTGGGCGCAAACTTCCTTTACTGGCGAATTGATCCCCTGCATGACAAGAAGCGCTTCGCTTGGGAGTATGGCAATGCTGCCAATGTGATACGACTGATACCAGGACTTGGCGCTGACTTGACGTTGATGCAGCTTGCCAGTTTGAGCCACCAACTCTTCTGCCCTGATGGGAAATTCAAGCTCCCGGCAGGCATCATTCCACTTTGAAAGAGCTTCGCCAAGGACACGATCCTGGAAATGATGCAGACCTACAACGTGCATGGGGTCGATCCCAGATGACAGCCACCAACAAAGGAGGTGGTGCAGTAGTGGTTCAATAACCTAACAGAGGTTGCTGTTAGGGATGAAGGCAAGTTGATCTGCGACACCACCGAGGAAGACATCGAGTGGATTGGCAAGAGGTTCGCAGGGGCTGTCATGTCGATGCATGGTAGTAGCTCTGATGCCGCCGCGTCCGACGATGAAGAGGAGGAGGTTGGCGGTGATGAAAAAGAGGCCGGAGGTAACGAGGGGGAAGAAGCACCAACAACTGAATTGCTGGAGGACCCTGCCGGGTGTGAGGAGCCTGAAGCTTTCGGGGAGCCAGAATTTGAATAATTCCAAGCCCTCGTCGTTCCAAAGAGGAAAACCCGGGTACTCCGGAAGACCACCACTAGGGAGCCTGTTCGCCCTTATCCGCCCGTCGAGGAAGATGAGGAGGAAGACCCCTCCGCCAATTTCGAACGCCCGTGGAAGGCAAGGCACGCCGTCGTGAAGTGCCCGACAGGGACCTCCTCCAAGGGCGCAGGATCCTCGAGCGCTGTCGCGTCTTCAACGCGTTCCAGGACTCCTACTCTGCCACCCGCTACTGCCGCACCTTAGAAGGCTATCTGGGACTTGTCGGTCCTCAGCTCGGAGGAGGGGGAGTAAGTGCTTGCGTCCATTCTTTTATTTTTCTTTAATTCTTGGCTCGAATTTATCTAATCTTGTTAATGTTGTTCCGCAGGGACGAGGAGACCTTGACTCAGTGTACGGCCAAGAGGGCAAATTTGGCGGCTGCCGCGAAGGGGTGACAAGTTCCACGCCAGAGACAGAAACGGTCGTCATCAGCTCCAAACGCACCCCGACACGCAGCCACCTATAGGAGGCTCCTTTCAGTACTCGATGATGAGTATTGGCGTGGATACCACCGCCATCTCCATTCCTCTGCAAACGTAGGTGGAGCGCCAAGATGTGGAATGAGAGGTGGATCTCCCCGAGGCCACTCAAACGCGCTCCCCTCTAGAAAGGATTTCCCCGGTGAGGACTCCCACTGACGAGCCCATCCGTGTCGAGGACGCACCAGCAAGTGATGTTGCCGGCAGCCACGTGACGGCAACCTATGTTCCCAGAGAAGGAACTGCCCCTTCTCAACAAATGCAAACAGGTGAGTTTCTTGCCTTTAATGTTTTGCTTTCTTCTTGAACTTCTTCTGAATTCAATCTTTCTGTTTCTTTTCTTGATTCTGTAGATCTACCCGGGTTGACGACATGGACGTAGATGCTACCATCGGGGAGATCGCCAAGGAAGCGGCCGAGGAGGCCAGCCGGACCGTGGCGAGGGATGGAGCCGCCAGCAAGGGTGATGAGGAGGCCGGCAAGAAGGCTGCCAAGGAACCAGTATAGGAGGTGGCTACACATACTGAAGACATTTCTATCTCAGGAGTGACTGGGAAAGGCATGCTCATCACCATGGGAGCAACCAGTGAGACTGTTGCCGGCCTGTCGACATCGTAAGCGCCCCTTCCCAGCTGATACCTCAAAGTCTATGATTTGCAATTCCTCAGTTTCCCCAGTGACGCGATCCTCAAGGCTTTCTATGAAGAAGGGGCTCTCGATGACGCAGTTGCCACAGGTGAAGGGCCGGTTACTGTCGATCCCTTTGGCGGCAGTGATGATGCTAAGGAGCACGCCATCTTCTCCTCCATCAACAAAGGCTTCAAGAAGCTGCGAACCCACTATGTCAACTGCTCAGAGAGGTTGGACCGTCGGGGTACCCGCCTTGCCGAGGCAGGGGCTAGGTTTCAGGAACGTCTTGGCGAGACACACACTTCGTTCACAGAGAGCCGTCAAGAGCTCACCAACCGGCATGCTGGTCTCTCCAAGGCAATGACGGAGTTTGTCCATCAAAATGCTAAAGCAAAGATGGCATGGGAAAAGGCTGATAAGAGAATTGCTGCCGCTGAAGCAAATCTCATCAAGCGTAAAGCCCAGCTCGATTACCATGAAGAAGACCTCATCGCTCGGAAATCTGCCCTCAACGCCAAGCTCGAGGTTAAGCTGGAGAAGCGGATCTAGGAGTTGGAACAGGGGCATAAAGATGTCCTCGAGAAGCAAGCAACAGAGTACGCAGGCAAGCTCCAAGAAGCCATCAATGATGTCAAAGTTGCCAAATCTGCCAAGGCTAAACTTGAGGGCAAAGTGAAAAAGTTGGAGTCAAACCTTGCCGCTTCCGGCAAGGCGGTCACAAGGCTATCAGAGGACCTCCAAAAGTTGGTCCACACCTTGATGGAGCTACGGGTGACACTTTCTCAGAAGACAAAAGAGCTCTCCATTGTTACTGATGTTGCTGCCGATCTGAGGGTCAAGGTGAGCACCTATGGAGATGATGCAACCAAGACCAGAGAGCGGGATCTGCTTGAAGATCTCTAGAAGGAGAAGAACTTGCTTGGTTCTACTGCCCACAACTTCAATGAGCTGAAGCTGAACTTAGAATTGTGGACGGAGCAGCTCATGAGCGTCGCCGACAAGCTCTCCACCCAGCTCGCCGCCATGGGCTTGTCAGAATGTGCATTCCCCCATGACGGCAGAGAGGGGGCGAGCGCCAGGCTATCCATCTTCTTTGGGAGGTTTGTCGAGGTGCTGGAGAAGTACGAGGAAGTCCGGGCCGAGAACTTCGTCAAGGGATCCCGCGAACTCTGTCGCGGTGTGATCCAGAAGATATTGGTGAAGGTTGCCTCTCACAACCAGGGCATCGATCTGACCAAGGCCTTCTCCAAGCTGTCGAAGGACGCTGATATTGGTGCCATTGAAGCTCATGTAACTCCTATATCCGATAGGGTTGGCTCGATGAGCTTGAAGAAGTGAACTCCTCCCCTTCCATCCTTGTTGCCGGTGCCTTGCATGTATCAAAGACATTTAGCTGGAATTAGCACCGCACTTTTGCCTCTGGATGTAATATAATTTGTTTACTAAAATGAATGGCTAATTTCCTTCATATTTGATTCCACACATGTATGTTTTCAAATCCACTCTTGTTAGAAATACTTGCCGGTGCGCACATTCTTTCCACGAGTGCTTTAAGAACGGATCCTTAGCAGCCTTCCAGAAATGCCACTGTCGACAAGACCACCTTGCAATTTTTTATGCAGCTACTTTGGTTGCCGAGTGGACTCAAAACAACCTAAGAGAGCATACAATATCGGCAAGGGTCCTTTGCGTGCAGGTTTTCTCATACAAATGTCAAAATCGTTCAAGGAAAAATAGATACAACAAAGAATTTAAAGTTTTCGTAACTTAGCTTTTGTGTATTTCTTGTCATGGAATGTACATCTTTGAACATCATTTGGGTATCCATACCGTCACTCCCCCCGGGAAAACTTGCACACGGGGACCTTTTCTATCCATTGAGAAAAGAAAGAAGAGAAAAGAGGAAGCTAGGAACCTAGCCAGTTCAACAACCATTTCACGCAAGTTATGTGATGACAACATTTCATAGAACATACATAAAATAAATATGTACTTTGACAAAAAGTTGGGAAATACGTAGCTTTATTGATTATGCAAGGGGTCTTCGCCTGGCTATGTACAATGGTTTACATGCTTGCCGACAGACTTGTATAAAAGGGGTTGCTGTAGGAGTTCTCGGCAACTACGCCTCATGGGTAGAACCTGCGAAGATGCTCGATATTCCATGAGTTCTGTATCGGGGTGCCATCTTCAGTCTCCACGAGGAGCGTGCCAGGTCTAGTGACTTATACTACCCGATAAGGGCCATCCCACTTTGGTGTCAACTTGTTTGATCCCTTCGCGGACTGAATCCAGCGAAGAACAAGGTCACCTTCCTCAATGCTTCCAGCGTGCACCTTGCGGACCTAATAGTGGCGCAAGGCTTGCTTGTACCGAGGGGCACGCAGGGCAGCCCGAAGACGATCTTCCTCAAGGAGTGTGGCATCATCTTCCCGTAGTTGCTCTTGCTCGTCCTCATCGAAGGCTTGCACTCGAGGTCACCCGTATGTGAGTTACGTGGGGATCACTGCTTCTGCACCGTATACCAGGAGAAGGGTGTCTCGTCGGTGGCTCGATTTGGTGTCGTTCTAGGGGACCAAAGAATCGCTAGCAGATCATCAATCCGGCGCCATCTGCACTTTTGTAGCTTGTCGAAATTTCTTGTCTTGAGGCCACGCGACACTTCAGCATTTGCCCTCTCCACTTGGCCATTGCTTCTAGGTTGAGCAACGGACGCAAAGCAAATCTTAGCGCCAAGATCTTGGCAGTACTGCATGAAGGTTTTGCTGGTGAACTGCGTGCCGTTGTCTGTGATGATCCTGTTTGGCACGCCAAATCGACAAACTATTCCTCTGAAAAACTTGACGGTTCCTTGTGCTGTCACCTTCCTAATTGGTTCTACCTCAGTCCACTTTGTAAACTTTTCGATTGCAACAAACAAGAATTCGAAGTCCGGGTAGCACGGGGGAAAGGGCCGACGATGTCAAGCCCCCAGACTGAGAAGGTCCATGAGAGTGGTATCATTTGAAGGGATTGTGCCGGCTGATGTATCTACTTGGCGTGGAATTGGCAAGCTTCACATGTGGTTACCACCGCCAAGGCATATTGAAGGGCTACCAGCAAGTAGAATGCTTGTCGGAAGGCCTTGCCGACGAGCACGCGGGACCCAATATGGGAACCACACACCGCTTCATGTTTCTCTACCAACACCTTTTGTCCATCTTCCCAGGGAATACACTTCAATTTCACCCCATTTGGCCTTCTCTTGTACATGATGTTGTCCACAAACTAGTACATGCTCGATTGCAAGGCTACTCTTTTAGCTTCTTCCTGCTCTTCGGGGAGTTCTTCTGTCTGAAGGTATTCGACTATTTGTTGTGCCCATGCCGGAGCCTGTGGCTCGAGGACGAGGACTAAAGGAACCTCTTTGGCCGCAGGAGCGCTGGCTTCAACGGCAAGGACTAGAAGTCTTGCAGGAGCTTGCTGCTCACCAGCAGACATTTGACTTGTTTCGACAACTTTCTTGGCGGCGACTTGTAGCTCTGCCGGGTAGTAATATCCAGAGTTGATTTTTCTCTTCTTGGATTGCCAGTTTGATGGTGTGACAGATAGTTGGGTCTGTTGAAGTAGAAAAGTGCCTGGTTCCACAGGTAGCTTCTGAGCAGCTTGTTTCGACAAGTCATCAGAAGTGCTATTTTCTGCATGAGGTATGTGCTCTCTTTGCAACGTCAAAATGTTGTTCCAACTTCCTCACTTCATCAACATAAGCTTCCATCAAAGGGCTCTGATAATCCTTATTTACTTGATGTAGAACGAGTTATGAATCTCCTCTGATGATAAGCTTTGTTATGCCAAGGTCAACTACGATCTGCAGGCCGGCAAGCAGTCCTTCGTGTTCAACAGTGTTGTTTGTTGATACCTCCTTGGGAAAGTGCATTTGGATTACATACTTGAGATACTCTCCGATAAGTGCGAGAAGTAGCACACATGCACCATCGCCTTGTAGCAAAAAAGCTCCATCGAAGTACATAATCCACTCTTGTGGTGTTTCCTTGCCGGGGAGGGTTGTTTCTAGGATTTTTTCGTCCTGCGTTGGTGTTCATTCTGCAATGAACTCCGCCAAGGCCTTGCTTTGAATGGTTGCTGTGCTCTCAAAGCTCAAATCAAAGCTGGCTAGATCCAACGCTCACTGAACTATCCTGTTGGTGGCTTCTGTATTCCTCAAGATGTGTTGCAAAGGAAAGCGAGTGACGACGGTGATGTGATGTGCTTGAAAGTAATGGTGCAGCTTTCGGGAGGCCATAAGAAGGCCAAAAAGCAAGTTTTGCATGCCATAATATCTTAACCTAGCCCCTTATAGAAGAGAGCTGACAGAATAGACTGGCCGCTGCACCATCTTCTTCTTCTGCGCAACTTGTTGATTTGCCTCTCGTGATGTATCTGTGTTTGCGGCACTTTGCCTTGCCGGAGTGGAATCTGGCTTGTCGGTTGCCGGCTCGGGGGTTACTGCCTCTTCACTAGTAGAGAAATGGCTAGCCACAACTCTTTTTGGTGGCGCGCCAACTTCCTCCAACGCCAGCAATAATATTTTCAAATAGTGCTAGCATTGGCTAAATTTGTAAGTTATTGCTAATCACATAGTGGTGGCGTTCAACTTTGGCAGAACGTCACTTGTATGAGGACTCCATCGCTCTCCCTTGCGCAAATAATTGTTGGCATGACCAATGTTCATACGCTAGTACTATGGAGTGTACTTGTGTCGTTCAGCTTGTGTCTCACGCTATAGGTGTATTTTGTGGGGTCCGCAGAAATTGTGGTGGCGTTCCTAAAGTTAGAACGCCAGTATTTGCATCTCTCTATATATAACTAGCTCCTAGTTAATTACAGTCGATCTCTTGATGGTAATGTTATATATATGTGTATACATGACAGATCGCCGGCCTCTACCTTCGATCCTTGAGAGTAGTGCTAGCCTCTATATCAACGACTACTGTACTTGCTTTTGTGTATAATCCTCTAGGTATGTAATACCCAATATATTCTCGATTTAATTTTTTTTAGCAAATGCATATGTATAGTAATATGCTTAAATGTTTTTCACCATTTTTTGTAGGCACTTTTGAAGTGCACGATTCATATATATATATATATATATATATAATTTGAGTGCAGAATAACTATTCTGGCATCACTTCCCAACTGCACGGTTAACGCGAGTGCACCGCATCCCTATCAAACGAGCACTGCAATGTGAGCAGGAAAAAACTGCTTGCGTTTTTTCAGCATTGTTTTAGCTCCAGTTTCTAAACCGTTTGTCGGAATAAGGCGTATAATATACCGTTGTATAGCTACGGAAAATGCGCAAGTTTCTAATTTGGAACACTTTTCGAGATTCCTCGCGGTTTAAGAGCAGTTTCGAAAACGATGGGTGCCTGATGGGTGGCAACGAGCGTATTTCGTGTTTGTTTCTAATCCGCACGTCGGAATGAAGCAAACAATACGGCGTTGGAAAGATATCGTTGAGGCACCAATTTTTCATGTGGAACACTCTGTCTAATTCCTTACGGTTTTAGAGCAGTTTCAAATTTACTCAAACGCGAAAATCTGTTTTTCAAAAAAATTGATTTTTTCTGTACGGTTTTTGCTGTAGTTTTTTAATAGTTTGTAGGAACGAGGCATGTGAAACAGCGTTGGAAAGCTTTGTAATAGACGCAATTTTCATATGTTGATCATTTGTTAAGATTCCTCACGGTTTTAAATGAATTTTGAAAACGGTGCGGCTGCCTACGAGTGGCAGCGAGTGTATTTTCGTAAAATTTTCGAAACCGCTCGTCGGAACGATGTAAATGATACGTCGTTGGAAAGATATTGACAAGGCGCAGATTTTTCATGTAGAACGCTCTCTCTAATTCCTTATGATTTAAGAGCAGTTTTGAAAATACCGAAATGCGGGCATTCTGTTTTTCACGACACCAAAATCGACGCGTGAACCGCATCAGATAGCAGAACGCACTGCATCCGACTGATCACCGCACTGCATCAAAAGGGCAAGTGAACTTCATGGTTTCTTTTGTAAGACTTAAAGTTTTCAAGATGAGGAAGTTGAGTGCACTTCACATCGGACGTAAGTGAACCGCAACACTATCGAAAAGAGAACCATATAATTCTTTTGCTATCGTTTTTGTAATAATTTTCTACGCTTCACATTTTAGGACTAAGTGAACCTCAACATTATTTGAAAGTCAACCGCGAGAGTTCCTAAAGTGAACCGCATGAGAAGGAACTTTTGATTCACATTGAAGGGAGTGAACCACGCCACAAATCAAAGCGAATTGCATGACTTTATTTTCCTTTTCCAACCACGCCACAAATCATTTTCTTGTTAATATGGACTGCTCCATTATTTCTGTACGTGTTTTTTTTGTCACCACATGACCAAATGCACTGCCTCATTTTATGTTTCCTTCACAGGGACTTTTCTTCATTGAAGTGCATTATGTATTTAACATTTTTTCTAGAAAACTGCAGTAAAAAAAATGCACATAAACAACACTGATTCTCTCAACAATTAGAAAAACACGTCCTTGTTATCTTTCCAAACAGCATTTATAAACAATAATATAAACTAAACTAAACTACCACAAATAGCGAACATCACATGCAAAACGGAACGTCAAATTGTTTTTAACCGCAACGGTCTCCCAGCCGTACTTCATCAGGGGCAACGCTCTATTTTCCTACGGCAAACTTCATCACGCAGCTAGAAAACCTTCTGCCCACACCATATATGATGCACGCCACGCCCATTCGCACTGCACAAATGACACCATGGAACCGTAAATTGCCGCGGTTACCGCACTGCATCTGAAAAAACTTAGCCACTGCCAGCTAGATCCAAGGGGAGCCGGAGCTTAATGCTGGTGGGGGGCGACGCGTACTGCACGTGCCCGTGGGATGGACCACAACAACACGCGATGCATACTGAATTTGCCCACCGCTCCCTGCAACCGAAGCAGTTCGCCGGAACGACCCCCACAACTGTCTCCTCCCCGATCTGTAGATCGCCGGGAACCTCTATGCCAATGGAAGCAAAAAAGTGTTACAGCAGTCAGCCACGCCAAACTGCATGCCCGCGAGTCCAAGCTACACCACAAACGAAATTGAACTGCATCGGGAGCCCCCACCATCTTCAGGTCAGCTCGTCGGAGGGGAGGGAAGGCACGAGAGCCGGCGCTTCTACAACTGGTCACCCTTGCCTGGCAGCACGGCTGTTGGTCGCCGGCCTGGAACAGAGTGGCCACACACGTGCAGCCGTCGGAGGAGATGTGAAGCAGCAGAGCTCGCCGAAGGGTAGGGGGAGCAGAGATATCGCCAGGGGAATGGGTAAACCGCGCCATGCAGTCAGAGGAGCCAGATCTCGGGATGGGGGCAGACGCTCATGGCCTGAATCTGGTGACCATCGGGGCGCGCCGGTGCAGGGACGAAGGATCCCGCCGGATCCGGTGGGCGCATGGCCCGGGTAGGTGGGTCCTCCGTTGTAGCACCCTTGGCGACAAGAGGAGGACGAAGGCGGCATGGGAGGAGAGGGTTGCCCGGGCCTAGCCTCCCCACCACGGCCCTCCCCGTCGGGGTGGTGGTGGAGCTAGTTGTGGGGTCGTCCGGATCCGATGGTGGAGACCTCACCGGGGGCTGGGGGTGGCCGGATCGAGCTCGGGGTGGTTTCCATGGGTGGTGTCCGAGGGCATGCGGCGCTAGGTGGTGGCCGGGGCGGGGTGGTGGCCGGGGCGGGTTGGCGGTGCTGGGTGGTGACCAGGGGAATAGTGCGGGGGTCGGTTTGAGAAGGTGGGTGCAGGTGACAATGAGGTGGGTGGGTGGTTTGTTTATAATGCGTGGGCAGTTTGGTTCGGGATTTTTGCAGTGCCGAACTGGTGTCAAAATAAGCGATTTGGTGTTAGAATAAGACTCTTAAAGGTGGTGTTACAATAGACCTACCCTATATATATATAAATATACATGGGAGCTATTCTATTTTGCGTAACAGAATATTATTCTTTTACTATTGTTGAACTGACGAATTCAAGTGGTTGGACTGGTGCTTTCATTTTCTCGAACTGACGAATTGCGATGTTTTTTCGTCGGAACGGGGCGTGTAATATATCGTAGGACTCGCTGCTCGGATTGCGGAAGACAAGAATGTCAGAGCCGCCAAGGGAGCAGCCTCCGGAGAAGAGGAAGAGGAATCCAAGGACGACGACTCTTCCGAGGAGGAGAGCGGAAATCTTGCTCCGGGGGAGGCTGTCGGGTTGGAGTCTACCGGGGCCGGGGGCTCCCAGTACGCGGCGACCGGAACCCAAGGGGGGGTCGAGGCGGATGAGGCCAATGAGCTGGAAGTGGAGAAAGAGGGGCTTGAAAGGGGCCCTCAAGCTCCAGAGCCAGGGCACCGCCTCCGTCAACGCGTCACCTGAGAATCAACGGTCCCTGCGTCTTGGTGGGGTGCCCAGAAGGTGAAAAGGACGACCACTACAGGAGGCAAGCTTGAAGCAGCACGCCGCCAATCCTCCTACCTTTCTCAGGCCAAGCCTCCTTCCGTCAAGCAACGGATTGCTCTGGGGGTGGACCCCTAGTCCCCCGGCAAGCCCAACTTCTCCGCCAAGCTCTCCCCTGCCATAGGTCCTGGTCCCCCTGCCAAGCCCCGCTTCTCCATCCTTGAAGAGGGGTAGGTCGAGCCCGCCGCCTGTGTCATACCAGCTGGGCTCTATGCTCATCGCCTAAGAGTGAGTTACTCAATGATGACCTTTGCAAAATGTTTTCCATCTTTGACCTCTTGGCTGATCTTTTATGGTTGATTCTGACAGGGATGAGGAGCCCCTTGCGCGTCGAATCAAGTGGGTCAAGCCCGCGGCTGAGCCTGGTTCTGTGGCAGGCATGAGCCCGGCAAGAGGCGTGGAAAGAGATTCCTCGCCTAGCCCCCGGCCCAGCCTTCTTCATGGAACTCCAGGACAGACTTTGGCCGCTGGTGGGGATGAGGAAAAGGATCTTTCCGTTGGTGGGGAGGAGTCACCGGCAAGGGCCTCCACCGAGGGGTTTTCTCATATTGAGCCACCCACGGAAGAGATGATGACGTACAGCACGGTGGCAACCGATATTGCCGGGGGAGAGGGTGTCCCTCCTCAGCAACCCCTGCCGGGTATCTCACTTGTTTGCATCTTCACTTCCCCTCATCCCCTCTTTCTGCGAGCCCTGTTGATTTCTGACTCTTCACTTTTCTGATCATTGCTTTCATCCGCAGCTCCGCTACTTGAAGAGCCTGAGTTGCTGGAAGAAGTGGCTAACACTGGGAAGGATGCTGCTGCGAAGACGATGAAGATTGCTGCCGCGGAGGGCCACGGGCAGGTTGCCGGGGACGTTCAGGAGTCCTCAGAAAGGACGGAACCAACTTCTGGTAGCGCACCTGGCCCGGATACAGTGATTGAGGAGAAGACTCCCCTTCAGTCCATGGGGCCCTCCTCGTCTAACTATCCTCTGCCATCTACTCCGCGGTCTCCCCAGAGCCACCTGGCGTTGGTCACTGCTCAGCTGGGTCCCACAACTCCTGGCTCACCCTTCTCAGCGGGCGCAAACCTTGACGAGGAAATCAATAGGATCCTGGCGCCGCTGTCTCAGAAGATCGAAGGAGCTGATGGTACCGCTGATGGTGCCAAAGATTTGGCTTTACTGGAATCCATGGCAGCAGGGCTCAAGGATGGGCAGAGCAGGTATAGCCTCAAGTGGCAGGCTTTCAAGGAGCAGCGTGACTCAGCTGAGCTCGTGGACCAGCAGCTNNGGAACAAAGGGAACGAGCTGCGGGAGTGGTATAACCGGCAGGTCAATTCTCTTAAGAGGCAGCACGAGACGCTATCCATGGCCAAAGAGGATGTTGCTACCCGGGAGGCTCGACTGGTGGAGCGCGAAGCGCTTCTGGACACCAGAGAGAAGAGCATTTCCTCCCGGGAAGGGCCCCTCGAGGCTTCTCTCAGCGGCAAGGTTGAGGAGCTGGAGGCCCGTGTTCAGCAGCGTACCAAGGATCTGGCGGACAGCCATAAGACCACTCTTGACGCACTTTCTCTGGAGTCCGCAGCTCAACTGAAGAGAGTGGCTGACAAGCTCACTGCTGCATCTGCCGTCAAGACCAATCTCGAGGTTCGACTAAACAAGCTGACGGAGGACCTTGCCGGGAGTACCAAAGAGATCGGGGCAGCCACTCTGGAAGAGGCGCAGTCGTAGCTTTCCTCCAAGAGCCAATATCTCAACGCCGCCAGTGATTCCATCTCCGGTATGAAATCCAGGCTTGCTTCCTTGGACAAAGACCTTGAATCCGCCGGGGTCCACGAGAAGCTGCTGCTGACAGACTTGAACAACGCAAAGGCCCTTCACGAGGATGCTGAGGACAAGCTGGAGAACCAAATTGAGCAGCACGACCTCTGGATCAAGAGCATGACTGACATCGCCGAGCGCCTCACTGCCCAAATTGCAAAGTTGAACATGAAGAGCTGGGCCTTCTCCGTCAGCAAGCACGAGGTTCCAAGCGTCAAGATGACACTCTTCTTCGACGGCCTGATCGAGGGGTTGAAGACGTACGAGGACGACAAGGCCGTTTGCTTCGCCAATGAATCCCGAAAGCTGGCGCGCGACGCCCTCTTCCTGGTCCTGAGCAACCTCGCCTTCTTCCACCCAGAGCTTGACCTCTCCAATGGTTTCAAGAAATTGCCGTCGGGCGCCGACACCTCTGCTGCCATGAAGAAGGCCGGTCCTCTTGCTGACAGGGTCCTCGCAGTCCCAAGGACCTAGGGGAGCCACCGGGGTTAACTTTGAGCTTTCCTTGTTGTCATGTTTTCCTGTACTTAAGACATAGTAGGTATCTCGTATTCGGGCGTGCACTTTCTTTATTTTAATGTTTGCTAAACTGATGTTTTTATGCAAACATATGCTATCTCCTTCGCTTCCCTACTGGGGTTCGTATGATTGTTTTCCTTGTGCATTCTAGTCACCCGCCAACAATTTGTTGCCGCGATTGCTCTGAGGAACGGGTCCTTAGCATTCTGCTGGCAAGGGCACGCTGCCGGTGAGATTTCCCTCGGCGGTATTTGATGCTGCCGCGTATTTCGTTGAGCAGGCTCAAAACAAAACACGGGCACAAACAAACACGGTAAGGTTCCATCACACGCAAGATTTATCATACGAAACCTTTGGTTTGATGAAGGGGTACGCAAATGTGAATTCTAATGGAAGTTGATATCCATGTTAACTTAGCTTTTGCCAGGGCTTTTCTTCTGCTGTGACGCGTGCTTATCCACGTTTATCGCCCCTCCCTTCATCCACTGGCGCC
>CBMN010064026.1:0-15499 GCA_000582825.1 Hordeum pubiflorum
TGATCATGTAAGGAGTATATGGATGCTCCTTACTGTAAACAAATTTTGTCATCCTGGATACACCTTACTGTAAATAAATTCAGTCATCCAAAATGTTCAGTCTTATCTGACATTTGCAGTCTAAGCAAGAAATAAATGTGCAGTTGTTCAAGTTTCTAGTTTCAGAAATTTTAACTAACTCGCAGTAGTAGATGAATGTCACGGTATGAGCAGCAATCTTCCCAACAAAGAAGTCATACCTGGTGGTGGTCAGGGCCGGAGGAGAAGGAAGGCGATGACAACCAGCGCCGTGTTACGTCAACCTGCTTCTATAGAGCCTCTATCTAGCTGACGTGACTGCACCATCAGCCGTGCTGCTGCTGCACCACCAGCGTGGACAACCGGGATCCAAAGTCCCCGAGAACGCCGAGCTCCAGGTGCTCGCTCCAGTCCGATATGGCGGCCGTCAGCGGCGACTCGCGGCTCTCCTCTTGCCGCCCGACCACGAGCAGCTCGACACCTCGCCGCCTCCTCCTCCTCCGCGGACGGGCGCACGGCCGAGGCGGCGACCAGCGCGTAGGCCCGCGACGCGGCGATCCACGCCCACCCGAGGTCGGGCAGGGCCTCCTCCTGCGGCGGGAGCGACGAGGAGGACGTGCCCCTCGCCGCGCGTGAGCAGGAGACGCGGCGGGAGGAAGAAGAAACGATTTTTGCGGTGAAATAGGGGAGATTCGGGAGCCAGGCAAGGGAGGCAGGGGAGCTGCTCGAGGCAGAAGGAAGGGACAGAGGAGGCAGATGCGGCGGCGGCGGACGACGCGCGGGGGAGCAGGGGAGCAGCGCGGCGCAGGGGAGCTCCGGCGTCCATGCGCCTGTGTCGGAGCAGCGGAGTGTCGATGGAGAAGACGAGGAGTGCGGGTTGTGTCCGGAGTTTGGGAAGGGGTTTTCTGCAAAAGCGCCATGAAAACTTTCGGACGGAGGGAGTATATATTTACCCCAAAAATATTGAGCCCTCGCGTTCTACAAATCTTGAGCTCCAAAAATGTTTTTGTACGTAGCTTAAAAGTTAAAACCCCGACGAAGGTACGTACTTCGCTAGCATGACAGGAGCCGACAGTCCCGGTCGGTCAATTGGCCGGAGTGCTAACAATGGCTGACCCAGTCGTCGCAATTAGTGACACTGTCCTACGCCTTACTTATTACACATGGGCCCATGCCCTGTTCGCTTCCAGCTATGCACTTTTTGTACGTGTGTTGTACTCAAGTATCGGCGGTTTTGGACGGTGGTGCGGCTCCGATCATCCAGTTTCAGGCGGTGGTGCGGCTCCCGTCATGCGGTTTTCTGGCGGCAGACATCACCCACGGGCTTCCTGTTTGCTTCATTTTTATTTGGTTTCCTTCGGGTATTTTTTTCGTTTCCTTTTGTTATTTGTTTACTTTTCTTTTTCTTCTCCTGAGTTTTATTTTTTATTTTGGTTTTTCTTTTGCTTCTTTCATTCTTTTCTCGGTTTTATTTTCTTACCCATTCTCCTTCTTTTCTTCTTTCTAGGGTTTCAACATTTTTTTGTTATTCTTTGTTTTTTTTATTGACTTATACTGTTTTAAAAAAATGCATTTATTTCTTCTGATTTATTTTTCATTTTCTATTTAATTGTTTTTTTATCAGTTTTCATTCATTTGGTTTTATTAATTTCTATTAATTTTCATTCTACATTTTTTTATATGTCAACAACATTGTTCTAATACATGTTTAACATTTTCTAATACAGATTTAACATTTTTATACATGTTTTTCTCTATTTATATTTTAAACATTTTTTAAATTCTTGATTAATTTTTTTAAATACAAGATAAACATTCTATGTATACATGGTCAATATTTTTTCCATACACACTTTATAAAAAATTCAAATGCTTGATTCACATTTTATGAACAAATGGTCAACATTTTCTCTAAACACATATAACATTTTTCAAATGCTTTAGTAAAAAAATTAAACACTTGCTCAAATTTTTTAGAATGCCGGATAAACTTTTTTATATAGATGTTCAAATTATTTCATCAATTTTTAAATACATGATCAACATTTTTCTATACACACTTAACAGTTTTCAAATGCTTAATTAATTTTTTTGAAATGCTTGATTAACANNTTTATATACATGATCAAATTTTTTCATCATTTTCTTAATACATGGTCAACATTTTTTCTACACACATTTAATATTTTCCACATGCTTGCTTAACAAGTTTCAAACACTTGTTCATCATTTTTTCAAATGCTTGATTAACTTTTTAATAATACATGATAAAATTATTTCATACACATATTTTTTTTGTATACATTTTTCATATACGTTATAAACATTTTGTCTATACACATTTAAGATTTTTCATATGACTGGTCAACATCTTTCAAATGTTTTATGTAAAGTTATTTTTCGAATATATTTAGTTACAAGTATAAAGAAAAGTAAAAAAAGAAAGCATAAAACGAAACAAAAAGTAAAAAAAAAACAGAAAACAGGTTTGTTGTTTCCTCGCCTGGGCCGGGCCAATTGGCTTCCCTTTTTGTATGTGTTGTATTCAAATATTTGCGGTTTCGGACGGTGGTGCGGCTCCGGTCATGCGTTTTCCTAGCGGTAGATACATCACCCATGGGCGTGGGGGATGACGAAGGAGGTCAATCATGTGGTCCAGCCAGGAATGGGTGCGAATTTGCCGACAAAAGGTTCGGTCTCGGCCAGAACCATGAACGGTTGCACCCGCGGGCATGGTTACCTCGTTGGAGGCATTGTGGGGCGATTCATGTTTCTTGTGTGCCCCGGGGGAAACCCCAGATTTGGGCTTTCGGGATCAGTTGGTAGCGATATTCCTGCGTCGCTGCCCAATGCTTCTCGTGCGGTGACCAAGGTGGAGCAGCGTGCCATCTAGAGTATCGTCGACAACGAGTCTTAGCGGCAAGGTACAACAGGGTCTCGGTTCTGGATACCGTTTGATGGGCACTCAGGAGGCCAACGATGTCCGGCTTCGTGATGGCAATGATGGCAGAATGGTCTGGCAAGGTCAGTGCATTGATTGCTCCTAAAGATGGAACCGCAGAAGAAGACGACGACGGATTCTACAGCATGCGCATATGGTACACACTGAGGGTCTGCTAGACCGGTTGGTACTCCCGGCTAGCCGACATGCAGCTTGGTGAGGTCACCGGATTTCTTGATATGGGTTGCGCGAAGTCAGGGCGCATTATCAATCTTGTAGACAGGGAGACAATTTTCGTCAGAAAGATAGCTTTGGGTTGATCTATGCATTTATTTTGTAAGACCTTGTTGAATAATGCAATAAAAATAACTGTGTGCATCACTCGATGCAAAGGCCGGTGCTAATCCTCCTTTTCAAAAAAATAAATTTGTAAAGCATATTGTTAGCCTAAAAAAGTACTGTAAAGCACATTTGTGTACTTGCATATGTGACTAGGCAATTTTACGGTTGCTATATGCTGATGATGCTTAAAAACCTTCTAAAATTTACACAACTGAGAGGAGTACACCATTTTTGCGGTGATTACCTTCATGTATTGTAAAACATAAGGTCGCAAGACTTTTTTTTGCGAATAATAAAGTTGCAAGACTATGGCCAATGGAGAGTATCCATAACAGTGAGGTCATCTACACTTGGTTGGTAACTACCTCCATGTCCATGTGTCTCGGTAAGTTAATGGTCAACACTTTTTGGGTGACTGCCATTAGAATGGATATGTACACCAAGTTGCGGCGTTATCTTTTGAAGAAGGTCTACCTAAAGTTGTATGAATAAGCATTTAGTTTTACACAATACAACTAGTTTATTTGTGGCAAATTAGTGAGCTAAAATAACCCCCAAACAAAGACATTTCTTTGGGATGTTTCATCTTTGTGTGTTGTTTTTGTGCGATGGGACCAAAAAAGACAAGAAAACAAAAAGAAATGCACCTTGCTCCCCCGTTATTGATCTCGTGGGGAAGTAGAAAACATAAAACACAACAAAGATAAAAAAAATGATTTCATATATAGAGAGCAAAAAAAAAGGAATAGAAAATGAATATCACAGCCCCCGAACACAAAAAAAAGCAAAGGGAAACAATCAGCCCAAAACACACGGAGGAAGCCGAAAGAAAGGATGCGCCCATGTTGAGTTTACTCAAAGCTGCCCTCACAAACGAAAGCAACAGACAAACAAAAACAGAAATGACCCATGCACCTGTCCCACCATAGGCCGGGCGATGCCATGCACCTGCTTGCTCGAGGAAAAAAACAAATCTTCAAGCGTTAATCGTGCGGGTACGATCAGTGAGTTAGATGTGACTTAACTAATTTTTATCTAGATGAGAATTGAAAATTTTAATTTAAAACGTCTTATATTTGTTTACAGAGAAATAATATATATGGCAATCTCTTCTTCATTTGTTTTTTTTTTCAAAAAAGGAAATATATTGATATCGCGAAGATACCAAATACACTCAGCCTCCACATCCACAAGATATCACAAATACATCAAGGATACACACAACCCGAAAAGAAAAGAAAGAAGAAAGAAAAAAAAACAAAGGCCTCGCCACAGTGATCAACTCCTCTCAATAACAACACTCAAACCACCACCAAAGACAACACATAGAAGACATAAAAGGTCTCCAAAAATTACGCCTTCAAGAAAGAAACAGTGCAGAAGCGCAGTCATCGTCCGATCTAAGATCTTAGGTTTTCACCTTGGAGAAGACCGAGGTCTCAAAACAATACCTTCAGCAAGGTAATGCCAGGCACAACCAATGAAGGCCAGACCTTAAATTTTCATCCTGAAAGTCACGACTCAGCACCCGAGGAGCACCACCCAAAATGAATCCTCCAGTGCTACTGCCTCCACTTGTGACTGCTGCTTCTGAAAGTTATCAAACACATGGCTGACTCCATCACCTCCAAGGTCCCCTTCTTCTTACTGATCCTCCGATCTCAGCCATCATGACTTCCTCCGGCGCTGTCTGTGCCATGAAAATCGAGATACTGACATGTCTCATGGTGTCAACAAACAACAGAGCTTCGTGGCGCGCCCTCATGGAGCTCAGTAGGTTTATATGGACGCAGACGAGCGGATTCATATCGATCCAAAATCCTTGGGCAAGATCTCCGACACTAGTTCCAGAACACGTCGACAGCCGGATCGAGGAGGACCGATCATGCAGATCGTTGCCATGATGCGATAAGAGCACAAATACCGCCACCATACCGCTGCCTCCATCACACCGACGGCAACGCCGCCACGACGGAGGACACCGGCCCGCGCTGCCCAGAGCCCGCGGCTCCAGGCGCCATATCTGACGAAGTCGGCACCAGCCGTCCCGCCATCACGGCGCGTCGGCCCGCCCGTCCACCTTTGCCACACAGCCACCGCCGCCAAACCCACGCACCGCCGCGTGCCCCGCCGTGAGAGTCACGGCCGCAACGCCCTGTGGAAGCGTTGCGCTCCCCGCCCGCTCGCCACGTCCCACGCCATAGCCACCAGGGAGGAGGAAGAAGGGGGCCCGCCGTTTTTGACGCCAGCTGGGCTTTGCCCGACGGCGTTCTCTGGTGGCTGCGAGGGAAAGGGGAGGCAGGGAGGAGGTCCGGGCGGCGGTGGCTAGGGTTTCGTCAGGCCGCCCGCGGGAGCGACCTGGCGATCCGTATCTGCATTTTTAAAATGGGAGAGATTTCCACTTCCCGGTCTCTACACCAACTAGGGATGCATACAACAATTTCAACATGGTCCTCGTAATTTTTAAAATGAGTATCAAGATATTTCTGGATGATTTGTTCCACCACACACCAAGCTTGATCCTCAGTAAATGGAGGGAAACCCCCTGTGCATCACCTGTCAATTCTAAGAATTGAACTCGGGTCGTTAGGCCGCACACCGCATGCCCAAGCACTGAGCCAAGGCTCTTTTTGCTTTTGTTTTTCATTTGTTATGCGTAGCAACTACTCTCTCCATTCTCGAAAAAGGCGTGCATGTTGTTGCACACATACCAAGCGCAAAATGCCAACGAAGGCTGAGCTCTAGAGAGCTCGTTTTCAAATTTCATTTTTCCAGATCATGATTTTTATAAAATTTATTTTGAAAACATATACACATGTATACTCTGTATGTGCAAAATTTCACAGCATTATACTTTCACATGTGGTGTACAGAAAAAAGACAAATACACATTTTTAAACGTGCCTTTTATTTTTATTGTTTAGCAGGAATTTTGTTTTTTTGTACAACCTACAAATCATAACATTTTTAAGCGGAAATTAACATGTTCTTGCGGAGTACATATATGTTTCCATGTATGATTTTTTAGATTTATTTGAATTTCTAAGTATGCTTTTTGATATTTTAAAAATACCAAGCTCCCCGAAGCTCGGCCTCCAAAAATCCGCACTCACATACTAAGGCCCTTCAAGCCCATCAATCATATAAGTGTTCTCTCACAAACTCAATTTTCTAATTGGTCTAAATGACTTCATGTCTTGCTTTTGGAGAAAAAGAAAAGAAAAAATGCAGTAACTAGTAAGATTGACATACAAGAAGAAAGAAGGGGAATGCTACACGTCGGCCAATGGATCTTTTTAAAAGATCCGTCGCCTCGCGGGTCATTGGATTAAACATGGGGTGATCGTCGGATTCAGCTGCCAACTTTGCAACAAGGATGATGTTACACTTATATATTTGCAACAGAGTTCATATTGCAATTTTTTTGCAACAGAGGTATTGTTGCAAAAAATGTTTTGAAATAGAGCTAATGTTGTGGATTTTTTTTGTCTTCACCCTTTATATGCTACGGAAGAAAGTTTTGCAACATCATTGATGTTGCATAAATCTTTCTTGCAATAGGGAGAATGTTTCAAAAGAGCCCGGCGACGACGCGGTTTGTAACAGGGCCGTGTTGCAAAATGCTTATGAAACACGGATCAAAATACAAGAAAGTGAAGTGGCAGAGGTTGGTTCCTGGTCGTCTGATCAATAACAGATCTGACGGCGACGAAGACGGTCGACACGAACGGTTAGATCCGTCGACTGAACACAAATGTTTCCCAAGAAAGAAAATAGTATTCCCCCCGTTTTTGTTTACTTCGCCTATTAGCTTTGTCTTAGACCAAACATTCTAAACTTTAGCCAAGTTTATATAAAAAAAATTTAACATCCACACTACTCTCTCATGAAACGATCTAAATTACATGTTTCCAATCCTCCAATTCTGATGATGCTCCGGATCTGCTGCATCGGAGTAATTAAATAAAAAAGGAGGAAGTACTGTACGTGGCTCTATGCTCAGATTGATTTCATTTCATGGCTTGAAGCAAAGAGATCAAGCATGTCTCATGCAAGAACAAGCGCGTGACACGCGCACTTACGGGATACTTAGCCTCGTGACCACGGGTGCTTCCTCCTCAGTTCCAAGGTCAAGTCGGAAGATCTCGCCGGAGCTCAGAGACAGGATCATGGAGCCGCTATTCTCCTCGAACCCCTCGACGTTAAAGGCATGCACGCGAGGTAGTTGTCCAGCCCTGCCTGCGTCCTAATCTCTGGCGTGCCGATCACCAGCCGCTGGCTCCACCTCCACGTCGCCGCCGAGCTGGACAAGGCCGTCCACATCCATACCCCATTTCTGTCCGAGACGAGCAAGCTCAGCCGGCCGCGCACGGAGGCTAAGACGAGATTGTTGCCGCCCTTGTGGTCCCTAATCCTGGACCTGGAGGAGCAGCTTGTCGGGAGCTGTATCATCGTTGCCTCCGCCGCGTTTACATCTAGGGCGAGATGTGGTCCCAGCAGCTGTCCCAGAGGCTCATGCAGCAGGACCAGTAGACGGTGCCGTCGTTGCTGCGACGGGAAGGAGGACTGGCGGACGTCGGCGCCCCACCTGCCCTCCTTCGAGCTGTAGATCTGGAATCGCATGCTATTGTCCGCGACGAGCAGATCGAAGGAGTCACCGACGCTGAGGAAGACGTGCGGCAACGTGTCGGCGATGGTCACATGAGGGAGGTCGATCGGTGACGTTGCCCGTGAGGGTGTCGCAGACGCGCAGCTCGACGCGGGGACGACCGGGCGCGGGGGAAACTCTGTAGCGGAGGAGGAGGAGCAGGCGGTCGCGGGACGGCACAGGCCTGAAGGACTCCCGGAGGCTGCCGGTGTCCAGGCGGACGCGGAGCTCGGTTGATGCCGGTGTATGGATGACGCGGTACGTGATATTAGGAAAAAAAAAAGACGCGGTACGTGATCATGGCAGAGCCGTCGTATTCCAGGTAGGAGACGCCGAGGAGGAGGGCCGGGTCGTACCCGTAGCCGTCGCCGTTGGCCGCTGCTTGGAGCCTTGGAGCGCCAGGCGGTGGCGGAAGGCCGGGTCGAGGATGGCGCGGCGGAGAATCTTGGAGGTCGCCGCGCAGCGGACAACGGTTGTAGCATCAGTGCGTGCGAGTATGTCGTGCAGGAGATCGTCGGGGAGGGTCACCCACGCCGGCGGCGGCGGCTCCGTTCCGGGGCACGTGCGAGCCTGTTGGCGTCTTTTGGTCGACATCATAGGCTTCTTCCTGTCGAGAAAGGTTAGGCGTGCGAGATCGTGGGACTGTGACCAATCGGAGGGTCGAATTGAGCCCCTGCGAAAAACAAAATCGAGGTGACAAGAATTACGTACAAATCTACAACTGATTTTCGATCTTCAATGGATGGAAAGCTGAACGCTAAAATAGGATCTTGGGGTTACCAGTTAATCGGATTGAGGGTGCAAAGCTGACGATTGTACCTTTAAAAATTCCACTGTTTTACAGCTTTGTACAATTTTTTTCTAAACAGAAATACAAAAGGCTTGCCTCGTTCATTAACTAAGGAAAAGAGTTTGAGTACAACATATCGGCTCCACAACATAGCCTGAGGGAAAAAAGAAAAGAACAACAATGAACTACACTCGCGGCATGATGATACTCAGGTGCCTAGCTCCTATGGTGATCTAGAATTTTACAGCTTTTTACCGTACCGTATATATGTACTATATAATTCATGAAAAGCTAATGCACTATCTGTGGATGTATTACAGTACTAGGTTGCTATTTCATCGGCTTGCGCCATAAAGCAAATACGTATAACAGCAAAGCTGAACAACAAGAGCGAAAGCAGGTGATCCTATTATGCTAAGTCCCGGGATGGATAACAGCAAAGCAGAACAACAATAGCAAAAGCAGGTACAATAACAGCGCAATCCCTAAGAGACAAAGGCTAATAAAAATAGAAAACTTTAAAGCGTTGCAAATTTCCTTATTGATAATGCTACCCACACAGTCACGGCTCCTATCAGGTCACCGAGTTAAACAATTGGTCCACTCAACATATCTGGGATGAAGAGCTAGTTTTTTCATGTGTTAAAAATGTTTTTCAACTCTAATAGAACGATTCGATGCAACAACAACAAAAATCTTAAATAGAACGATTGTGCAATTGGGAAAAGTGAGGGAACCTCACGTACCAAATCTTGTATGGATTAACATGTCAGAAAAAAAAATCACGCATGGACTCAGGCCTGTTTATTTCAGCTTCGCTTGGATTTTAATCATTTGTGGGTTCACTTCAGTGACGAAGCTGATTCGCACCACCGAAGTACACTTTGAGGTGCTTCAGAAAATTGCACTAAAAATGGCCCAAATCCAGATTCAGCTTCACTGGCAAAGTTGATTCCAAATAGCTGTTTGTTTCAGATTTCAGATTTGGCTTCGCTGGCAAAGCTGAATCTAGTCCCAGAATCCGAAACAAACAAGGCCTCAGTGATGGTAAAAAAAAACTCATGCATGGACTCAGTAATGGTAAACATATTTAACTTCATCAAACTCCCTAATTTTTAACCTCTCTCAATCATTTGAGAATTTTAATTTTGTGTTTGCTCCATTATTTTGATTGGGTCATGTGCCTGATTGGTCACTGCCTTTGTGTAGTGCACCCAACACGTAGGCTGGTGAAAGTAATAGTTTTGGCACCACTCTTGTTTGCCTGACTTGGTGCCTTTGTGTCGGTGTTGAATGGTGGCGATTTGGGGACCGTGGTGGGCGTTTTTGTTTTGGAGTCAGACGTCTTTTCCTTGTTCCTCTTGACTTGTATGTATGATTTACAAGAGTTCTATGAGGCTGATTAGGGATGTAGGTTGGAGTTAAATTCAAGAGACATGCACACCGATGAAATTTAGGGGGGAAACCAATTTAAAGAGCACATGTCATCCCTCATGTTTCGGGCGTAGCCCAGAGGTCTGGCAAACCCACAAACGCGAATATTGATTGCAATTTAGTCGCACCGTAGGGTTAAACTAATAAAATCATTTATAAAAAGGAGCCCCATATAAATAATCCTGCAGTTATGAGTCAGCTCCAAAAAATCCTTCTTACGGATTCGTCCTTCCCCTAATCTTCCACTAACAACCCATGGATTTCTTGTGGGTCCCTTCCCCGGCCAACTAAACGTCACCACCTCATCCTCTAAGATTATGTCCGTCAATAATATATGTGAATTTCCCTCAAAAAAACATCTTTGATGTAGCGAAGCTCGCATCAAATCGGTCGCCCCCCTGGCCCTTTTGAGCAGTGAGGTCGCCACAACAAAAAAATGCCGGTCCGTAACAATTTTTGTTGTACGTCACAAAGCATTTCATTTGTGGTATGTGAAAACATGCAAAAGAAAAATGCCGCACCATTTTAAACGGGGTAATGCAACAAATCCCTGTAGTAGCAACAAACTCAACAAGAAATGTCGTCTCACATGTGCATCATGGAAACCAACACTTGCATCACCAAAAAAACTTGCAGTATGAACGAACATTGGTAGCAGACCTCCAAAATCCTTGCAACATGTCTCCCATGTGTGTGCATTCAAACATATACGAGCGTCCAACATGTCTAGAGAACATATGCAACATCAAAACTCTACAAATAACTAACGTCCATTTGGAGTACCACCCTCGCTCCATGGGCTTGTCGGAGCCCCGTTGTCACCAGATCGGGTGACCAGGGACCAATTCCTCTAAGAACACCGTCTCCCCTGATCTTGGCACTGCGAATAAGCTTCTTTTTTATATATTCAACTCGAGCTCCACCATGAGGTCCATCGGTAGAAATGAGATATGCAATTTCCAACTTTTAACGAAGTTGTTCTATGAAGGAGAAGGTACAATGGAGAAGGAGCTGGAATGGATCTTGCATAGGGGGTGGTGGAGTCGATTTATGGTAGAAAGCCACTAGAAAGAGGAGAAGTGGATAGTTCTGCAATGCACCATCCCCAATCAAAAAGCTGAACAACATTTCGATAACGAGCATGGCGTTTTTGACATCTACATCTTGAACTCCCTATTTTCACGATCACTTTGCTAAGAAAATCTTGATCTAAACTAATCAAGCCTCCCCAATACCCTGTTTCATAGTTTGATGAAAAGACATTTTATAACCATGCTGGTAAACATCGATTTCATAGGGACAAGATGCTCCACTGGAGGGCATCTACTTTCCATTCCAAATATGTTTCCACTCCGCATTTTTTAGGCACACATAACGAATCAGCATCCCCAGTTATCGTATAAGGATTGAGGAACTAACCTCTCTCACAAAAAAAACAAGAAGCTCGGTATACTGTGCAAAGGAACAGCCTGCTTTTTATGTTTTCTAGAAGGGTCTGCTCTTTTTATTTGACAATTAACCATGTATATTTTATTTATTTTTGCGGGTGACATAACCATGCATATTATGTGTCTCGGAGTTAGATAATGTGATGTACTACTCTACAATGGTTTAGCTACTAGGAGTGAAGTGTAAGAAGGAGAGACTATCACATATAAACAAAGTTTTGATGAAGACGATGAAAACCATGTGAAAACGATGTTTTAAAGTAAAAAAAAATCAAAAAATACAAAGATGTTAGTAGAGTGATGTTCTATTAGCATGTGAAATTTTCAAGTTCAAACACATTACCATTTATGAGGTTCAAAAAACACAAAATTAGCATTGATTAGCGCCGACAAGTAAACGTCATTATTCATTGTTGAGTTTGTTATTTTCATAGCTTGTGTAATACTCCCTCCGTTCCTAAATATAAGTCTTTTTAGACATTTCACTGTTGGACCACATACGGATATATGTAGACATATTTTAGAGCGTAGATTCACTCATTTTGCTCCGTATGTAGTCCCCTATTAAAATGTCTACAAAGACTTATATTTAGGAACGGAGGGAGTATGTTTGAACTTGAAATTTTGCATGTCAATAGAACATCACGCTCTTGATTTTCTATTTTTTTTGGATTTTTTGTTAAATAGACATGGTTTCCCTGACACGCCATATTTTTTTCTGTACTAGTGATCACAGGGCGGAAAGGACGAGACGAAGCAGAGAAGTACGCCGCTAGGAAGTACACGGAGGAACAAATGTTGTACAGAAAAACGAGGTAAGCTCATAGTACTACACAACATCTAAAACAGCCAATCTCTCAAGCGAATTACTACGAATAGTGTTCAGAGTTTCAGCCGTTCAACCAAAATCCAGTCAAGAAGACGCGGCCTCTCCGGCGTCCGGCTCCTCCACGAGCATCGGCTCGCCCGCGAGCACGGCCGGCGCGACCAGCGCCAGCGTGTTGGTGTGCGCGGCGTACTCCGCGCCGCCCCACGGTTTCTCCTTCTCTTCCTCTTCTTCATCCACTTGAGCCACCGGCACCCTGACCTCGCGCCGCCGCCGCGTTCCCACGTCGAACGCCACCAGTCGCCTGCCGGCCAGCGCCACCACCTCCAGCTCCGCGCCCTGGAACCCCAGGAGCCGCACGCCGTCGTCCAGCTGCACCACCGCCTTCTCCACGATGACAGAAGGCTGAGCGACCAGCTCCTGCCCGCTCGCCTCGCCGTTCTCGTGCCCCGCGGGCTTTGTGCGCCGACGTGGCAGCAGCTCCGCGACGGGCACCCTCGCGGCGGCCTCCTCCCAGCTCCCGTGCTCGTCCAGCCGGAACACGGCGACGCTGTTGTCATCACGGACGGCGCAGTGGAGCTTGCTCCCGGCCGAGCCGATCTCCCACATGCCGCTGTCGCCGGGGCAGAGTACCATCTCGACGCGCCCCGTCAACAGGCTGTACCCGACCGCAGTGCCGACGCTCGTCCGCCACCACGCCGTCTGGCCGGCCGCCACGCCCGACGCGGCGACGAGCCCTTCGGCTGGCACGACCGCGTCGGTGGCTTGCCACTCGCCCGTCCCGGACGTGAACACCAGGAAGCAGTAGGCGCCGGAGCCCGGCGCGCACTCTGCGGCGCAGACGAGCGCGTAGTCGCCGCGGAAGTTGTACGGCGTCGCGTCGAAGAGGATGACCATCGCGGGGCGCGGCCAGGTCCGGCACGGCGGGGGCGGGACGGGCGCCCAGGACGCGGTGGCCGGGTTGCACACGAAGAACGCGTCGTCGGCCGGCGAGTAGCAGCACGCGACCCCGTGCGACGACGACAGCACGGTGACCTCCTCCGAGGCCGGGGCGAAGTCGAGCGTCGGGGACGGCACGGCGTCGTCGGGCCCGTCGAACGGGAGGAACCCGGCCGAGGGGACGAAGAGGCCGGACATCCTCCGCGGGGCGGCCGCGTGCGCCACGGCGAAGAGCGGGGACGCGAGCCAGCGTTCCCAGGACGGGTGCACGAGGCGGAGGCGCGCGGCGGCCGCGGGCGGGAGGTGCACCAGCGCGTGCTCCCGCAGCACGTCGGCGAGCGGCAGCGGCGCCCGGATGGCGGTCGCGCGGCTCCGCAGCCGGCGCCTCGACGGCCCCCGGCGCGCCCGCAGGTCATCGCTGGTCGACGCGTCGCCGGAGTACATGGCTGGCCGGCAGACGACCTGTGCCCCCGCGCGCTGCCGTGTCTGCTCCTCCGCGGCGGATGTTACGAGCAGAGCAGATCGAGGCCAACGCGTGCGGCTTCGTGGCAACTTCGCTTTTCGTCGCGGCGAAGGCATCCGCCGGGGAGAGAAATCGACCGGCTTCTTCTCGGTGCGCGACTTGGCTGACGCGACCGAGGAGGAGTCAATGCGCAAGTCGTGTTAGTATTTCCAATATTATATATAGCAGTATATCTATCAATCTATGGCGTAGGGCAAAGCTGCGCAGCGCAACGGTGCATCGCCATGGCTGCAACTGCAATGGTTTTGGAGTTGCCGTGGCATCTGGTTTTAAAATCGAATTAGCCGTGGCATCTGGTACTGATATGCGAAATTGGTTTAATAACATCCCCGATTCTATCGATCAGCTTTGCATCAAAATCGCCAATCAGCTGTCGTGTTAGTTACAGTTCCTTAATTATAGCGGCTTCCAATTGCTGTACGAGTCGTGCCATCGTGGCACGACAAGTGAGTCCGAGGATCTCGCGACGTACGACAAGAAGGAGAAGGAAAAAAAACGAGGGAAACGACCTAAAAAATAGCCTGCATGGACCGGAAGAAACACGCGCCGAACAACAATCCGATCGACGATGTCGACCCTCCAATCCGGAACCCCTCTTGTTGGACCTCCTGCTCGAGATCGTCGCGCGCTCCGACGTGACGACCGTCGTCCGCTGCGCCGCCACGTCCAAGATCCTCCGCCGCCGCCGCCTGGCGCTCCAGTGTCCGGCCGATGGAGGCAGTTTCGACCCCGCCCTCCTCCTCGGCTTCTCATATATACTGTCGGCGCAGCACCCGGAAGCGCGTTCCTAGACGCCCCTCGCGTGATGCACCACACCCCATCTCCGACCCACGTCCGCGTCCGCCTGGACACCCGCACGTTCCGGCTCCGGGACGACTCGTTCCAGCCCGTGGCGTCCCGCGACGGCCTGCTCCTCCTCAGCCGGCGCCGGAATTTCCTCGGCTCTCCGCCTCGCGAGGAGCTGCGCGTCTGCGACACCTTCGCCGGCCACGTAACCTGCCTTCCCAAGGTCGCCGGCGTGTACTACGCGCACGTCTTCCTCAGCGTCGGCGGCGCCGGCGGCTCCTACGAGCTGCTCGTCGCGGACATGGACATGCGGTTCGGACCTTCGCCTCAAACGACGGCCAGTGGGGCGCCGCCCGCGACGTCTCCGTCTCGGATGCACGCCGCGTCTCCCGTCCGGCGGTAGTCGGCCGCACCGTCTACTGGCTCTTTCCGCACATGTACGCCTGCTCGGGAGAAATTCTCGCTCTCGACGTCCAGGCGGCGGTGGTGACGGTCATGGAGCTCCCGCCGGATTGCTTCTCAAGGATGATGCCGTCCAAGGAAAACGATCACCTCCTCCTGGCCTCCGTGCGCGGCCTTCTGAACCTGCTCGTCGTCGAGAGAGGTGGGATATCGATGTGGACGTTGACGCCGGCGTCGCCGGCAACGTGGAGCCGGCGCATGGTGATCGATAAGGGGCATATCACTACGGGAGAGAAGTAATGTGCCGACGGCCAATTTCTGTGCCGACGGCTAAAGATCGTTGCCGTCGGCACATGGAACAGTGACCGCTCGGCAGCAACTTAGCCGTCGGCACAGAATTGC
>CBMN010064110.1:0-12358 GCA_000582825.1 Hordeum pubiflorum
GCCACATAGTTTGTCTAAGCAGGTCTTCATCCCAGCTATTCGAAACAGGATCAATCAAATCACCCACTTTAGATAAAAGTTGTCTCCCCTTCGGTGTCACAATTTTCCTAGTTGCGCAATTAGGAATCCAAGCATCTTCCCAAATATTGATTTTCTATCCATTCCCCACTCGCCAAATGTAAGCATTTTTTAGATAATTTGTGCCTGCCATAATACTTTGCCAGGTAAAAGAAGAGCCTTTTTCAGCTTACTGTTCAACAGATCGCCATCGGGGTAGTACTTAGCTCTTAGAATAGTAGCACACAATGAGTCAGGGTTGTCAAGAAGACGCCATGCCTGTTTTACGAGCATAGCTAAGTAAAAATAATGAATAGCACGAAATCCCATCCCTCCTTGATTTTTAGGGACACACATTTTCCACCATGCCATCCAATGCATCCTCTTCTGGTTCTCCTCGTCTCCCCACCAGAAATGCGCTATCGCGTCAATGATTCTTTTACAATTTTTTTAGGAATTTTAAAGANNNNCATTGCATAGGTGGGTATGGCTTGGACAACAGCTTTGAGCAGGATCTCCTTCCCTCCCGCAGACAGTAATTTTTCCTTCCAACCACTATTTTTTTTACAATTCGTTCAATTAGGAATTGGAAACAATTTGTTTTATCTACTCCCACATTTACTGGCAGGCCCAAATATTTATCATTAAGGGCTTCAGTCAAAATGTTCAGTGTGATGCACATTTGTTCTCTGATCTCCACCTTCGTGTTTGGGTTGAAAAAGACGCTGGATTTTTCAACGCATACCAATTGTCCCGATGGCTCGCAGTATAAGTCTAGCGCCGATCTCAGCGCTTCCGCACTGTGAGGATTGGCTTCATAAGAATCAACGAGTCATCCGCAGAGAGAAGATTGGTAATGGGTGGTGCGTCTCTACAGACTTTCACTCCCGAGATATATTCATTTTCCTCTGCCCGCGTTAATAAAGCATTCAGCCCCTCTGTACACAACAAAAAAGGTAAGATGACAACGGATCTCCTTGTCTCAACCCCTTTGTAGGCTTAAAACTCTCACTTTCCTCCCCGTTAATCCGAACTCGGTATTCGACAGTTGAGACGCATTGCATAATAAAATCCACACATTGTTGTTTGAAGCCAAGTCTCAATATAATCTCCTTCAGGAACGTCCACTCAACTCTGTCGTAAGCTTTGTGCATATCGAGCTTTATAGCACACAAGCCCTCATTACCTTCTCTTTTGTTTTTGATTGTGTGAAAACACTCATAAGCCACAAGGATGTTGTCTGTAATCAATCTCCCAGGAACAAAGGCACTTTGAGTTGGGCTAATAATATCGGGTAGGAAAACCTTCAAACGAGTAGCCACCATTTTTGCAATTATTTTATATACCACGTTGCATAAACTAATAGGCTTGAATTGGGTTACCTTCTCTAGATTATTGATCTTAGGGATCATCACGATCGCAGTGTCATTCCATCCAGTTGGGATTGTACATGTATTGATTGCATGCAGGGCCTTCTCAAATTAGGTCATCCCCTAACATGGGCCATAATCTTTTATAAAAGATAACATGGAGACCGTCTGGGCCTTGAGGCTTTCAAGTCTCCCATATCGAACAAAGCTTTACGAACATCTTCCGCAGTATAAGTGGCTAGTAGAGCCTTGTTCATTTCAGTGGACACTCTCCTACGCACAAGGGACAAAACTTCTTGATTTGGATCTGAAACTTCCGAAGTAAAGAGTTTAGAAAAATAATGAGTTATGTGATCCTTCAATTCCTTGTCTTCCCTCCAGGTTCCAGAATCATTGAGTAGTTTTTTCATATATTTTTTCTGATCGTGGCCGCGTTGTGAAAAAACGAAGTGTTAGGATTCCATGCATCAACCAGTTTGTTCGACCTCGCTGAAGCCAGAAACGGAGGGAGTATGTTGCAACCAATTTTCACAGAAGGTATATTATCTCATTTTACATGAGGCAAAATGCCCGTCGGCTCATAGACCAGGTCTAAACAGTCGTCGAGGCGTCGGGGGCTCTCGTGTGCGTCGCCTACTTCTCACCTTCCCAAGTTCCCATCTCCTACCCGCCACTATAAATTCTTCTACTTGTCTTGCCCCTCAGCTCCGTCTTCCCCGAGCGAGACCCAGATCAATCTCCGTCCCAGAGCAATTCTGCCTCCGCTTCGCCTTGCCTTGCCTCGAAAGGTTCGCCGCTGGCAACCGTGCTCACACACTCATGCACCCACTCCCACGCACTGCATCTAGTCTTCTGTTGTTACTGCTCCCTGCGGCGTTTGGTCGAACGGTTGGTGGGTCGGGTCGGGTCGAGTGGGTGTGCTCCCGACGCCGCGGATCTGCGGCTCTGTTCGCCCCAGTCGCCCGGCGGATGCCACGGCTAGCAGGATCCTGCCTGCGGTGTTCCGTTGGGATCCAGCCCCTCTTTTTGGATTCTACGGGTTTTGGGTTTTTGGGTGGGAATGGGTTGCCCTGCTTGCTACTTTTGATACGAATTAGACCCAAAAATGCCCCTTTGGCGTCTGTTTTGTTTCATATTTGACGGATTGCTGCGTTGTCGTGTGGGGAGTTGTGAAAGCTTTCCCTGTGCTTTGTCGGATTTGGGCTCTGGCGCTCGCCTTTTGTGTGGATCTGAGGAGATCTCGTGGCTTAGGAAGTGTCCCGAATTTGATAGGTTTTGGGTGGCAATGGGCAAGGGCTAAACTTGTGTGGTCTGGAAAGTCCATTTGGTTAGCTCAGGTGTTAAGGTCCTTTCTTAGTCGCGATAAATTGTTCAGTAGGCATGCATGGGAGAAAACTCTGTTCTTGGTGCAAACGCAATCTTAGTATACTCTTTACTGTGGATTTGAATCTTGGTGGCCAACATAATTTAAAAACATCAGTTTTGCTAAAGCACATCTAGATGTGCTTTAAGTGTTGCACATCTAAGTACCATGTCATTGATTTTACGTTAAGATTTGTGCAAGCATTATATTTTTTCTTTTTTCCTTTTTTTCTTCTAGATTGATTGAGTCAGTTAGATGTGCAATAACTAGGGCACATCTAGATGTGCCCTAGACAGACCCTACTTTAAACATTGGATGTAATTGGGCACTTGTGGAGTAATATGTACTGGTGCACAATATTTGAGATCTGGTGTTCTGCTCAGATTTCAACAACTTTATACCTTATTGCTTTTGAGGATCAGACAACTTGATTCTATACGTTCTTGATTGTCCTATTTTAGTAGGATTTTTGAGTGAATCACGCTTGGACTAAGTAAAATGTTCCTTTGTCTGCGTGTGATGATGAGTAGAAAGCTCTGAGCTTAGTGGGAAGTCAGCATACATCTGCATATTTACTTGGTGGAAAAAAATGTGATATTTTGGTTGGGCATTGTTCTGATATATTCACCAGAAGTAGCGTGCAGCAAGAACTGAATATGCGGGAGCATCGTATTTGAGATCTGGTGTTCTGTGCAGATGGCGTATATGGTATACTTTTGGGCTCCTTTGATTCAAAGGATTTTCATAGGAATTTCGGAGGGTTACAATTCTTAGGAATTTTTCCTATGTTAATTCTTCCCTATGTCGCAGGCGCACACAGATGCATTTTTTTTCATCAGCTATAAGTTATGTCAGTAGCTTGTTTGAAATCATAGAAAATAACCTGCGTAATACTATTTCAATAGAAAATGCTTTCCAGTTGCCATGTTGGATGTTGGACTTATGCTTGACATATCATATCAACATTTCTGTCATGGTGCTAACATGATTTCATTATATTCTGGTACTTTGATGACTAGTAAGGGGCTTACGATTTGTGGTTTTATAAATAGTAACTACTACTGGGGTTATATCATAGGTTAATGCATGTTAATTTGCAGGGGAAGTAAATCATGGCGACAGGTCAAATTTTCTCGAAAACCACCCAAGCATTATTCTATAATTATAAGCAACTCCCTATCCAACGGATGCTTGATTTTGACTTCCTCTGTGGTATATTCTCCCTATCATTGGTTTAAAATGACTGTATAGTGTTTCTGTTTGGTTTCTTTCTTAACTGAATTTGCGCTGCTTGATAGGGAGAGAAACACCTTCTGTTGCTGGAATAATCAATCCCGGTTCTGATGGGTTCCAGAAACTTTTCTTTGGACAAGAAGAAATTGCTATTCCAGTTCATCCTACGTGAGCTCTCTGCTCCCTCATATATCTTGTTTGATTGAACAAGAGTGCAGTTCCTATTTCGGATGGAGGGATATTACATTAGCACTTTGCTAGCACAACATTTGTGTGAACAATTTATCTATTCATATATCTTTTGTAGAATTGAAGCTGCTTGCAATGCACACCCAACTGCGGATGTATTTATCAACTTTGCATCTTTCCGGAGGTTAGTTATGGAATTGATAATTTGTCTGGGAAATACTGCATGATCTGGAGCAACTACAATTTCACTGTATTTTCTAAATCTGCAGTGCGGCTGCTTCTTCAATGTCAGCTTTGAAGCAGCCGACTATCCGAGTTGTAGCCATTATAGCAGAGGGAGTTCCTGAATCAGACGCAAAGCAGCTAATTAGCTATGCACGTGCTAACAACAAGGTAAGGATTATATGTCACCAATGTTCCAGATATTGGCAACTGGTACCATCTTGGTCGGGTGCTGAATAGGGATTAATCGGCGAATCAGCCATCTAACTGAATTTGTCGCTAAACCGTTTATCGGTAGGTTAACTAGGGCCATACCAAACATCTATAGCTAAAATATTTGTGTTAGCCATATTCTGCTTGCCCCTCTACTTTCCTTTACTTTCTTTTCTTTCTACGTAAGTTGCATTTGGGCTGTCATCACCGTTGCTAGGCTGAAGCCCATTCAGCCCACTATGGTTCCAGCGCTGGGTGTGTAAAAGATTCCCCGTGCAGCCACTCTCCTTTCTCTCCTCCTTCCCCTTTTCCAGCCACCACCTTCTTCCTCTCTTCTCTTCCCCTTCCCAGAGCACTTCCCCAGCTCCTGCTTCCTCTCATCCTGTGTCTCACATCGAGCTCCCATCAATCTCCGTGCTTCTCTCCACCCCGAGGGAGCTGTGCTGCTGTGGGATGCACCGGCCAAAGGGTTGGTGGACTGCGCTGGTGGCTGCTCGAGCTGGAGAGGAGAGCAGGAAGAAGCATGAAGGAGTGGGGAGGTGTGTGCGGCCGGTGCAAGCTGCTCCTCCAATCGAGCCAGTTAACTGACCCAACAAGATTTTTTGGTCTAACAGCCGATTAATCTGCTTCTCAGACCGATTACTTGGCTCACACAGTTAATTCAACAAGAAGGGTTTTTTCATCCCGGCCACCCTCCAAGCAGGGATTAACTGGCCGATCAACTTGTATGTCGGCCGATATTTTGAAAACTCCAGTCACTTGGAATTACTCCTCCCATATATACTTATAGGAGGAGGATTTTCTATCAGTAGTTACTACATAACTCCTTCAAGGTTTCGACGGCGTAAAAGTTCGCAAAAATCATGAAAAATATACTGGAACATCACACCTATAATATAAGATGATCCATCGGAGCGATAGAGAAAATACTACTTTATGTGCCTTGGGCGGAAAAAAAAAAGTTGAGTCCATATATATATATATATTGTAATGAGTGGAGATGATTGTTATTTTTGCCGAGGACACATAAACGATTAAACTGCATATTTAGTGTTTATTTTTGCTAATTGGTTTAGTGTTATTTGTAGGTCATCATTGGACCTGCAACAGTCGGAGGAGTTCAGGCTGGTGCTTTCAAGATTGGTGATACGGCTGGAACCATTGATAACATAATTCAATGCAAGCTGTACAGGCCTGGATCAGTTGGTTTTGTGTCTAAATCGGTATGCTTTAATTTCGTTGTTAATAAGCTTACTTCATCGCATGTATTTCTGTATGATTCAGATCCATCAATAAAGTGACAGAATAAAAAGAACTGTCCATTGTGTCTGTAATGACAACGTTTTTTGTTTACATATGGACTTCCTTAGAACCTTAGAACACCATTATGATGCTTCGGCTTTATCTCTTTTTTTGTAAATATGTGGAGAGCTCCTGATTTTCCAATTTTGTTGTATTTCCAGAACCCCAGTTCTTTAATTTGACGACTGATTAGTATATATTCTCAAATGTATATTTTGATTACTACTCCGTATTTATAAACTGAACTTACATTATTTCAATAGGGTGGCATGTCAAATGAGCTGTACAACACCATTGCAAGAGTGACTGATGGTATTTATGAAGGTACCTTGTTTGTGAATATTAATAAATGCAAATGCCACATTTTACTGATTCACATGACATGCTAACATTTTCTGAACATATTCAGGAATTGCAATTGGTGGGGACGTTTTCCCTGGCTCAACTCTTTCAGATCACATTCTGCGTTTTAATAACATACCCCAGGTTTGACACTTAACATCTCTATACAGAAGTAGGTAGTGTTTACCTTCTTCCTGTAGTGTATGAATATTCATCATCTTTGTCGCACAAGTGTCTTGTGAATATTATATTTTTCTTCTCTGACATGATTGGACATCCACAGGATGTCACTGTAACATGTTCCTTTGTCATTTCCTTTTATCTTCTAACTCTTGGAGACAACTTCTTTACACTAATTTAGGCCTATCTCTATTTTTTTTGCATCCACAACAAATTAAATTTCTAGGACAAAAAGGTTGTTTGGTGCACTAGCATGCTTTGACGATAATGCAATCCCTGAATTACTTGTAACACAAGTCTGGATTCTCAGCAATGGTGTATCAACATTTCATTTGTTGGCTTTAGGTTAAAATGATGGTTGTTCTTGGGGAGCTTGGAGGAAGCGATGAGTATTCACTCGTCGAAGCCTTGAAACAAGGAAAGGTTCAGAAACCTGTTGTTGCTTGGGTTAGTGGGACATGTGCACGCCTATTCAAATCTGAGGTCCAGTTTGGCCATGCTGTAAGTTGTAAACAAATTGTTGTTCTCTTTTCTTCGAGTCCCAGTTAGCTGAACAATACACTCAGTATGCACAGATCTGGTTTATTTTTATTTTTTGGTATAACAGGGTGCGAAGAGCGGTGGTGAGTTGGAATCTGCACAAGCTAAGAATCAGGCACTAAGGGATGCTGGGGCAGTAGTCCCTACTTCATTTGAAGCTCTTGAAAGTGTGATTAAGGAGACATTTGAGAAGCTGGTACATCACAGCTGATGTCTTCTGCAAGCATAATTTTTTGGGGGAATGTGTTATTGGGGATCAAAGCTTGGGCTTACATATATCTTTTTGCAGGTTGAGGAAGGAAATATTCCTACCGTCCCTGAGGTTACACCTCCCCCCATTCCTGAGGATCTTAAAACTGCCATTAAAAATGGGAAGGTCCGAGCTCCCACACACATTATCTCCACTATCTCTGATGATAGAGGTTAGATTGGTGGCAACATTTTATCCTACATATGCTTGATAATTGTCCTTTGCTCTGCTATCCCTCTCCGAAAATAATAAATGCGCATGTGTATGATGCAGGTGAGGAACCTTGCTATGCTGGTGTGCCCATGTCTACAATTATTGAAAGGGGTTACGGAGTTGGTGATGTTATTTCTCTTTTGTGGTTCAAGCGCAGCCTTCCTCGTTATTGTACTCAATTTATTGAGGTAATCCGGGGCTAAATGTAATATGGATAATGTATCTTCCCTACAAAAGCTCTAATATGCTATGATGATTTTGTACCTTCCCCCCCTTCTATATATAAAGTTCATTTGGTACTAATAAGGTTTCTTCATATGTCTGACAGATATGCATCATGCTTTGTGCTGATCATGGTCCTTGTGTATCCGGTGCTCACAATTCTATAGTTACTGCTAGGGCTGGGAAGGACCTTGTTTCCAGCTTGGTATCTGGTGAGCTTGTTTAATTGATATACACGCAAACCTGTACCATTATGTACTCAACAGCATACTGAGACTTACTGTTGAAATAACACAGGGTTATTGACGATTGGCCCCCGATTTGGTGGTGCAATTGATGACGCCGCTCGGTACTTCAAAGATGCATATGATAGGGTGAGCCATCTTATTTCCTGTCCCTATAATTTTTTACATCATCAGTTTTTCATGTGTTCCTTAATTGATCTTATAAACTACATCAATTGATTCCAGGGTCTTACGCCTTATGAATTTGTTGAGGGCATGAAAAAGAAGGGTATCCGTGTCCCTGGGATTGGTCACAGGTAGGCATCATACTAAGCTTGCACCTGAAAAGGGATTTCAAGACATAAGTTTGTTGTTTCTAAATTTCACTTGCATACCTTTATTAGGATTAAAAGCAGAGACAACAGGGACAAGAGAGTGCAGCTTTTACAGAAATATGCTCACACACACTTCCCTTCAGTTAAGTACATGGAGTACGCTGTTCAGGTTGAGACCTACACCCTGTCGAAGGCCAACAATTTGGTTATGAACGTTGACGGTGCAATTGGCTCGCTTTTCTTGGATCTTCTTTCTGGGAGTGGAATGTTCAGCAAGCAAGAGATTGATGAAATTGTAGAGATTGGGTATCTTAATGGACTCTTTGTGCTTGCACGTTCAATTGGCCTAATTGGGTAAGTCTTTACAATGATAAATGTAATCAACTACTGTACATTATTGTTACTCTAGTTACATTTTTCTTGATAACATTTCCAATCTGCTTCTTTGATCAACAGGCACACCTTTGATCAGAAGAGGCTCAAGCAACCACTCTACCGTCACCCTTGGGAGGATGTCCTCTACACCAAGTGAGGCCGGCATCATATTGATCTTCCACTTGTGTGCACCATAAAATCAAGCATAATTGCGTAGAATTCAAAGTTCTGGTTGTGAACTAGGTGAGAGAGAGAAGACCGTTTACAGATGAGCACTGGTTGTGTGTATGTCTTGTGGGACTGTTGTTTTTTTATAAGCTCCAACGTAAGTTTTTTTTTGTTCAAGCATGAAAGCTTTAGGGCATCAGATATTTGAGAGGATACTTGATAATTGGTTCATGTTATCATCAATTCAGTGACCGTCAAATTTTCTTCGGACATTTGGGGAGTGTTGTAATGACTGTGATGCTAATTCCCCATCACAGAAATACAAAATTTGTACTGTCATTTTCTTTTTGTGAACGCACAAAAGGCTTGTGTGTCGATGTATTAGAAGAGAGAAAGGAAACAGTACAGAGTTTGTTTACAGCTTGCTGCAGCACCACAGATGGCGCTGGTGGTTGCCTTAGGCCAACTAGAACGTAGACCTCAAATTGTTGGGTTTGTCCGTTTAGGCCCAAACGGATAGACGATATGGTCCAATGCATGAGAGCATATGTATTGTTTGTCGGTTTGACATCCGATCCGCCGGGCGCAAATATGTGTTTGGTTTGCGTCCAGAGGACACCGAATGGATGTTCACGTGTTTGCTAATATGTGTGTTTGGTTTGCGTCCAGAGGACACCGAATGGACGTTCATGTGTTTGCTCTGCATCCGCCTTGGGCTGCGTGGTTGCTGCCCACCTACCTCCCACCGCCTGCATTTACGGCGCACGCGCGGGTGGGCCTGCCTGTCAGCCACCCAGCCGCTTTGGTCGTCGTCCTTCTCCACTTCGGAGCCGTCTTGCCTTCTTAGCTTGACACGCCGAGCCAAACCCTAGCTCAGGCCGCCTCCTCTCCTTCACCTTTGTGCTGGCGAAATGAGCTGGCACTGGATCCCTGGCCGCAAGGGGAAGCATGACCACGAGACCGGGTCTTCCTCCAGCCGTCGCGGCCGCTTGTCATCCACCCCTCCCTCCTCCACCCCACCACCACCATTTCACATCTCTCGTCGGCGGTCATTCCTCGCGTGCGACCGTACGTGAAGGCTGAGATAGGTATTGGGAGACGGGCATGCTGTTGCCGTGGAGCGACGAACACCTCCCCAATAATTGGCACCTCTTCGCGGATCGGGTGCCGATTCCACCGGTCCCGGTGAGCGACCGAGCCCGTCGCGAGGACATCCACCGCCGCCGCGCCCACCTGCCGCCGGACGTCGTCAACGACCGCCGATATGCCATAGACTCACCTCTATGGGATACCTGGTTCCACGACGAGCACGACTTGCGGCGGCAATCCTACTTTGCCGGCCGTCCAGGTGAGCGTCCAGCCCGTCACACGCGCTCCCAGCCCTCCCCAGCCGCACTAGCGTAGGCTAGTTCGCGGCCTCACGTCGACCCCTTCGCCGTCACCGTCGCCGCTACCCCAACCAGCTACAATGACCGACGAGGAGGAGGATCTGATGCAGCAGGTCATGAAGGACTCCGTCCACACCCACGACGAGCGCCAATGGGAGGGGCTCGAGGCGATGATGGCCCTCTCCGTGGCTGGCGATGTCGCCATCCCAGAGCTGGAGATGGCCGTCAAGGAGGAGGCCGTGGAGGAGCCACCGAACGTGGAGGTGCCCGTCGCCGGTGTCTGGGAGCCGCGCATGGTCGGCCATAGGTGGACCTGGTCGTCCACCGCGTCGGAGATGCCCGAATGGGTGGGCGCCGAGCCTTGGGCGCCCACGCCGCCACGATCACCATCCCTGCAGGAGGAGGTGGTGTAGGCGCCTCCGGCCGTGCATCCACCGCAGGCGCCCCTGGCCCACCTCTGGATGCCTCTGTCGTGCGTTGACCTCACCATGGACGACGATGACGACGCACGAAGGCGGCAGTGGCAGCAACGACGGCCACAGGCGGTGTTGGCTTGCAGTTTTTCAGTAATGTTTATTTAAGCGACCGTGGACTTCTTAGAATTTAGTAATGGTTAATTAAGTTTTATCTTCGTATCATAGAATATATGTGGTCGGCTTTTTTTATTCATGTGATGCGACCGGCCAACTTCCCAAACCGGACACGGACGTCTATTTCGCCACTTCAAACGGAGAAATCCGAACAAAACGAACATCCGTTTGGGACCGTGTGTTCAAGTTGACCTTAGGCTGGCCGTCGTCAAGGTATCACGAAGGAACAACGCCCTAAAAAACATATCCTCTAATGCCAAATGTGTGTCAACCCTGTCTTGTCTGAGATCTTCCAAAGTTCGACCTTCGACGGACAAAGCTCTGAGGTGACCACAACCGCGCGCTCGAAGACAAGGTTGTTACGCTCCTTCCACAACATCCACATGACCATTAGCACCAGCGAACCAAACCCTTTTCTTGCTTGCGCATGGGAGTTGGGCCAGGAGTCAATTAGAGCCGGCTCCAGTTTGCCATGCCGCAAGGAGAGAGGGCATAGAACCAGACCTCCTTAGCAAAGACGCAACCGGTGGCGACGTGGTCAGCCGTTTCGTCATCTTGGTTACACAAGGGGCAGGTGGTGTGCGATTCCATGCCATGCCGGTGCATGCGATCAACAGTCCATATGCGGTGCCGCATGGCGAGCCAAATGTGCAGCTTGCACTTTCTCGGAGCCCACGTTTGCTAGATGACCTTACCGCATAGGAAGAATTCGAGGCCGACGAAGAAGGCTGCGTAGGCGGAGGGGGCAGAGTAGTCACACGACGCGGTCCACTTCCAGGTGATCTTATCAGGGACGCCTACGGCAAGCTCCAATCCTTGCAAGGAATCCAGGAGCGCGAGGAATTGGACGACGACACACATGATCATCGTTCCAGAGATGTCGCAAATCCAGGCGCGATTTGACAGGGCCTCTATGACCGTCCGCGAGTCCCGGGCGCGGTCATCAACAACAACGTACATGTCAGGGGCGACAGACCTGATGGATTGCCCATGGCACCGACAGTCTGTCCAGAAGAGCGTGTCACGCCTATCACCCACAATGATCCGGATGGGCGAATCAAAGATCATCTAAACCTCCTCTTCAGTTTCACATTGGAGGCCTTCCCAACATGGGTTGTTGGTACAAAGCTACGAGAGCCAGCCACTACTTGAATTTTCCTATACGTCGGGTGCCAGGATCTTCACCGAGAGCTAAACCACATGCGCTCGGCAAACATATATATGCCGAGAGTCACCCTCGGCAAACACGGCTTCATGGCAACTAACTACATTTGCCGACACTGGCTCATGACGACCAAACAATGCACGCCAAACGCCGCAGATGCCGAGAGCCACATACTGCAAAGAGAAGCCACATGGCATGTCCGTTCGGAACTGACGGCAACATCACTTTCTGTTATCTATACCGAGGGCCGACTACGTACACTCGGTAAAAACATGTCACAGAAACATTTAAACCTGACATGTGGTACCACTGGTCCCAATTGTTAGTAAAAGTGCTCAGATGAATCTTTTCCGAGAGCTGCCCTCGAAAACGAATGGCATAATGACGTGGCTTGAGACTACATCGGTATTTCCCCAA